>JASPKZ010008457.1:127500-236720 GCA_030220185.1 Diploptera punctata | reverse complement strand
TCGAATTGCGACGCTATTATTGCACGAGTGTACAGAGTTGCTAGGGAGAGCGTAGTAATCAATATTGGAAAACGGTTAATTTTCTTATAGGCCCTAAACACTATTTTAGAATAGTAGGCAGAATTTCAGAATAGGGACATTTGTCTATCTATACCCGTACATCCTTTTGTTGGATAAGAGTGTTCCCTTGCGGGAATTACTTAAGGAAGGATTAAGTTACCCTTATTTCCCTACATATGTCAGCGAGAGACAAGTGGTTAGCTCATCGCCTCAAATAGACACTTAGTAGGCAACTAAGTATTACTTGGATGATAGAGCCGATTAATATTTGCTCAGAGACTTTAATTTAGCCTTGAGATTCTTTTACGAGCCCGAAAATCTGCAAGACTTGTCTTGAAGTCTCTGGAGGACTTCATCCTTGTGATTTTCTTCATAAAATTACCTCGCTTTATATCTCTTCCACTTGCTCTTTTTTCTTCTCATTCCCTCTTGCTCTCTCCCTATCTCACCCTATCTCTCTCCCCCTCTCTCTCTCCCTCTCTCTCTCTTCCTATCTCTCTCTATCTATCTCTCTCTCCCTATCTCTCTCTCCCTATCTCTCTCTCCCTATCTCTCTCTCCCTATCTCCCTCTCCCTATATCTTTCTCCCTATCTCTCTCCCTCCCTATCTCTCTCCCTATCTTTCTCCCTCTCTCTCTCCGTATATATCTCTCCCTAGCTCTCTCTCCCCCTATCTCTCTCCCTATCTCTCTCTCCCTATCTATCTCTCCCTATCTCTCTCCCTATCTCTCTCTCCCTGTCTCTCTCCCTATATCTCTACCTATCTCTCTATCCTTATCGCTCTCTCCTATATGTCTCTCATATCTCTCAATCTCTATCTCGCTATCTCTTATCTCTTCTATATCTCTATCTCTCCCTCTATCTCTCTATCTCTATCTCTATCTCTCTCTATCTCTATCTCTCTATCTTCCTCCCTCTATCTCTCTATCTCTATCTCTCTATATCTCTATCTCTATCTCTCTATCTCCCTCTCTCTCTCTCTCTCTCTCTCTCTCTCTCTCTCTCTCTCTCTCTATTAAAAAATGCACAGTTGTATTATTGTTGTGTATTGATGAATGATATTTTATTCTTAATTTTGTAAACACCGTTGTCAGTTCAGCTAAAAATGTTTTCCCTTGTGTTCAGAAATAAATGAAGTAAGGAAATGAAGAAAACGGAGGAGTAGGATTTCGTTTCCAAAAGGAATACTCTTTAGTCTTCCATTTAATAAAATGGAATAGTCTGGCCAGCGATGGTTATCAAGCAGTAATAGATCTAATAATGTTTGTATAATTAATTTAATTGATCGATTCATCTGTTTCAAAAAGGGTCATCGATAAGCGATTGCTGGAAAAGCTCAGCAATGAGCAAACTTGACTTTCTACTGGGAAATCGTGATGATCGCATCACCTGAGCTGCATTCCGATGATATCGCGCAGCTTGCATGCGATGAGCTCATCTTCAACGTATATTTATATCAAATTCCTCTACACTACTCATCATGTAACAGGTACTGCTTCTGTTTGTTGCAACTTGGCGTTTTCCTAAACGGAAACAAGCATACCTCTATGCAGGACCTTGAGAACTGTAAACAAGATGACATGACTAAACTTGTAATTAGGCCCAGGTGTATTCTTGTAAGTCGGTCCTGTTGGGACTAGTGGTCGCTTCTCGACCGAAGTTTTGCGGGTTCGAACACGACCGGCGCCGATGGATTTTTAAAGACATAAAAATACAGATTATAGCTTCCTTCTGAAGGAAAGTGAAGCCGTGGTTTCGTAGGTTTATGGTACGTAAAATAAATTCTAGCCTGAAATAAGGGGCCTGTGGGCAAAATTGATAGACTCTTCCATGCCGATATTTGAATTACTACGCTTAATAACCTGAGAAGTTAAAGACAAATCAAAGTACAATAATAACTGATTGGCTGTAGTGTTGTAAAAATATTTTGCAAAATATTATTTCAAAATTGTTTTTGTTTTATTATTATTTAATAATAATAATAATAATAATAATAATAATAATAATACACTATTTTAATCGTTTTTATTTATTTTATTTAAGGTCTTCAGACTCGGTACCCACGGCATAAGTTACCATCCGGAGAACTTGTCCCTTGGATTTTCCATCCTACAAATCCATCGACTCCGGCCGGGTTTGAACCCGCGTCCCTCGGAACTAGAGGTAAGGGACATAACCACTAAACCATTGCGGCTGACTACAATCTAAATAGGCCTTATGTAATTATAAAAGTTAATCTTTCGTGTGGTAATATATGGATAAGAAATATGATCTGTTATACTACGGGAAGGGGATAAGCTAAAAGTATCCATGTTAGTACGTTGGAACGAATATCCAGTTACTGATGGAATGAGAATGAAAATCAAGGAACGTTAAAAATGAAGAACTCTATAATTTACTTTTTGTCCTAATATCCATCCATAGTAATTCTGCCTGAGGGCAGGTCTTTCACAGCAATCATAGCGTTTTCATGCGATGCTTTGCAGCTTTACTAGGGAATTATAGGTGTGGTAGCTTCCCGTTGCTTTACCACACCGGTGAAGGATGATGATGGCCGGATGCTTTTCGGGGAACGTTGGGCTCTAAGCTTCCTGATATTTGTCTTACAGGTGAGGAAAAACACCGAAAAAACCTCACCCAGAAGCCTGTCCCGACCGGGAATCGAACCTGGGCCCGCTGCGTGACAAAGCAGGAAGCTACCTCGAGACCACAGCGGTGGACTGTCCTAATATAATTAAAATTATTAAATCTAAGAGATTTGAGAATGGGCAGGTCATGTTGGTGTAATGAGTGACATAAATAATTTCAGCATTTTTATAAGCATATAGAGCGATTCCACGAAAATATCATACCGAGGTGAAAATTTTGAAACTGACGCAGGAATAAATCTGTTGATGTAATATATATTTGTAAATATCAAATTTTATAATTCTACAAGAAAATGTTTCAAATGTGCATTATTTTAATCTAATAATAGCGGTAGAACTTGTCATATTCCAAACCTGAAAAAATACGCAAAATTTTACCAATTTCTTGTTTAATGATTTGGTCGTAAGAATTCCTTTTATTTCACAATTTTTTTTGTTAAACCATACGTTGGTCCTCCTTGGTCGTAAATTAAACAATATTAATTGGATTCTAATATTCTATATACCTTAAATGTGTCCTATAGTTGTTAACTGTAAGTTATGGTCAGTCAGTCACAGAAAACGGATAAAAATTACTGTACACAACATAATAATTGATGGATTAAAATTTCCTCTTGGATTCTACGTTATCGGTACACAACTAACAAAAAAGTATAGATGACATTTTCTTGTAAAGTCATTATTTTTCCCGCTGGAGTCCCGTGACTGACTGACCTTTTGTCCCCTCACTTATATTGCTAATACGCATAACGCAGTCAGTTGCTTGCTGGACTCCGCTGTGTATTAACTTAAACATGGTTTAGTAATTAAATAATTACTGGCCCTTCTTCTGTGGCAATTTGAGCTAAAAGGCAGCCAGCGGAAGGATTTAAATGTAGAGTAATTACATGAAAATATCATACCGATGTGAAAATTTTGAAATTGGCGCAGGAGTATTTTTTCGATGAGATATTTTTTTGCAGATGAAATTTTCCGATTATAGAAGTTAATGTTTGAAATACGGGTTATACTTACTCACTGGCACTATCGAACCCGTAGGTTCATGGCCGCGCGGACATAAGCTCTCCATATATCCCTATCCTGAGCTAATGCTTTCCAATCATTCCCTGTATAATCTACTTCCCTCGAATCATAGTTAATGTTATTTTCCCACCTCATTCTTGGTCTACCAACTGGGAGTTTTCCCTCTGGCTTTCCTACAAGAAGCCTCCATGAAAGTCTTTCATTCCCCATACGTGCAACATGTCCTGCCCATCGCAGTCTACGAGACTTAACTGTTATTATATCTGGCTTCCTATAAAGGCCATGTAGTTCATTGTTAAATAGTCTTCTCCATTCACCTGTCTGTTCATCTCTCTTTGGTCCAAAAATATTCCTAAATACTTTTTTCTCAAATTCTTGTAATCTCCTTTCCTCCCTTATCTAAATTAATAGTAGAACATGATATATTCCGAAACCTGAAAACACATGCAAAATTAAACGAAATTTTGTTTTACGATTTCACTGTATAAATTTGTTTTGTTTCACCGACTCTTTTGTTATAATATATTTCGGTCCTTCCTGATTATAAATGTAATACTAATAATTGTATTATAATATTCTAGATAATTAAAATGCGCCCTATAATTATTAAGGGTAAGCTACAGTCAGTCACATAAAACATACAAAAATTATTGTACACAATACGATAATTGATGGATCCAAATTTCCTCTGGGATTCTACGTTATCGGCACATAACTAACAAAAAGTATTAACGACATTGTCTTGTAAAGTAATTACGTTAATTATATTCATTACATTTTTATATTTGTATTAATGGCATTTAAATAATTTTTCATTATGCGATTCTTCAATATGTATGTTATTAAGTCAGTGGAATTAGAAGCAGGTGCGCGGTTCATATGTGTTTAGAAAATTTTTGTGTGGAAGGCCTTGAACCTGAAAGGTTCACGCATTAGTTTGACCTTTGACATGACATGTGTACCATATTATCGGGGATTCACAGTGCGATGTTGCTACATTGAAACAAAGTCATGCTTGTTAATTGCAAAAACAGTTTTAATCATATGAAGTTTCTTGTATAAAAAAATACAATTGGCGTGGAGTATATGTGATTAAGTATGTATAGCCTGTAGTGTAAAATAAAATTATTATTGGGTGTAACGTTATTGGAAACCAACAGTAAAAATACGTATGACAACATTGTACTATGTGCACCTGCTGCAAACAGACAAACATAAAGTAAGATTTCGCGCGTTGTAAGAGATTTCTTTCGATTGTTTAGTTTAAAAATAGAACTCATGTCAGCAAAGTAATTTGTAATCAGTTGCTTTGAAAGAATTATATCAGAATTTTCCATATTTAAATACAAATTTCAATAATTTGTATACTGTACTTTTTCGTTAATTTTTTTGTCTTTATAGTTGAGACGCGTGAAAGTTAATTTTAGTTATCTGGAACGAACAATGCAAATTCCATATCGGCATTTTTATTTATTTTAATGGTTCAATCCATTAACAGTAAATTTTAATCAGTTAATATGGTTGTAATAAAATTATACCCATATCAGGCACATTTAACTATAGAGAAGGCCCTACGTTTTTAAAAAGTTAATATTTTCTTTATTTTGTGAAATTTAAAATGATACTTGGTAACCAAGTTAAATAAATTACGCTATTTATTTAATATTTTTACAGTATCAAATTGTACATTTCCTATACATGATAAAAGGAGTGAAGTTCTTTATTCATCTCCATATTATCGCTTTTTATATATTATCCATCCATAGTAATTCTGTCCGAGGGCAGGTCTTTCACTGCAATCATAGCATTTTCACGCTATGCTTGCAGCTTTACTAGGGAACTGTAGATGTGGTAGCTTCCCGTTGCTTTCCACACCGGTGAAGGATGATTATGATGATGATGATGATAAGGATGATGATGGCCATATGGTTTCGGGGACCGTTTGGATCTTGAAGTTTTCTTGGCATTTATCTTACAGGTGAGGAAAAAACCCGATAAAAACCTCACCCAGAAAAACTGTCCCGACCGGGCATCGAACCCGGGCCCGCTGCGTGACAAGGCAGCACGCTACCTCGAGACCATAGCGGTGGACTTATCTATTATAATTTCATATTATTTTTAATATTTATATAATATTTGCAGCTCCAGAATATTAAGGTCAAAATAAAATTCAGATATGTCAGTCAGTCACAGAATGTAGTCAGTCAGTCACACATCATATATTAGGTTAGAACTCTGGTCTTAATTGCGATTTTTGTTTCGTTTTTTATTGAGAATGTAACTTGAATTTTGTCCTCCAAACGGTATTTTGGAAAATTGAATTAGGAATCACACTTCAGAGCATGATGCAGATGAACATGTTAAGCTGCATGATGAGTTGAGATTTATGTCAGTCAGTCACACATACTTTGATATATAATAAATAGCACTGTTTTTCTTCAAACGTTGTATATTTAAGTACAGTCTTAACCACACACTATTCCTCTATCATATCACGTAGATAACACCCCTAATTTCAATCAATTGTAATATTTATGCAACCATTTTGCTGCAAAAGTGTATTGTAAATGTCAGTCAGTCACATATGGAATTACTCTATAATAACCAAATAATTGAATATTTTGTAAAAAAAATATATATATATATATTATTCTCCTATTCACAATTTGGCTATAGAGCAGACAGAAGTACTATGGATGCTATAACCAGTTTTGTTAAGCAACCTTCAGACGCTTTTGAAAACAATAATTTAGTATGTGGATTTTCTATGATTTCAGTAAAGCCTTCGTCACAGTATCTCAGGATATTTTTAGAAAAAAAAATATTATGATTTTGAAAATTTAAGTGTTGAATTAATATTTCCGTATTTAAGTAATAGACAACAGTATGTTTGCTTGAATAATAGAATATCCAAATTTAGACATGTTAATTAAGGTGTCCCACAAGGTTTTATATTAGGACCAGTTTTGTTTCTAATTTATTATAATAATCTTCCTGAGAGTATAAAGACATATTTATTTGCTGATGATATGTATTGTAAAAATAATGGAATTCTTCAAAATATACTTCAAACATGGTGATCTTGTGGAAGATTTCCGGGCTGTTGGCCGTGGTCTTGAGGCTTCTAGTTCCCCAACGTTTCGCCAGAGACTGCGTCCGACATCCTCAAGGGCCTAAGTCAATATACTTCAAACAGTTTCTTTAAAATTACAAGATTGGTATAATTCTAACAAACATAGTCTCAATACAAGCAAAACACTTGATATGAAATTTAACTTAAGTAGAATTTATAATTTAAATGTTAAATTTCTTGGCATTTATCATGACTGATTTAGGATGGAAATCCGCCATTGATCATATTGTCAACAAAGTAATTGTTTATTTATGTTAAGAGTCCTAACTTAGAACTTAAATATGAAATCTTTATTACCGGTTTATTATAGACATATTTACAGTCATCTGAACTATGGAATTTTATTGTGGGACAAACAAAATTATTCGAAAAAAATGTATTCTACAGAAAAGAACTTTTAGAGTAAATAGTGTAAAAAGTAATAGTATTCGCTGTAAACCACGTTTTATGAAATTAGAAATTCTTACTCTGGCATCAATGTATGTCCTTAGTTGTTTAATTTATATAAAAAAGAATTTACATAAATATACGTTCTGTATATCTCTTCATACGAGGAGTAATAGCAATACATATTTAAATACATGTAAATTTAGTAAAGCTCAAAATATTTATGAGGTGGTATCCATGAATATGTTTTAATACTCTTCCAGATGGTAAAAAGAATCTTCCTGTTTCAATATTTAAAAGAATGATTAGATCAGTATTGACATTGAACGCTCTGTACAGTGTTGACGAATATTTTAGCATTGACTGGTTGAGATACCACAGAAATTAACGTTACTGATTGACGTCATACATTGTGCTGTGTTATTGATAAGAAAAACCTATCTACCTATCTATTGCGTAATATAATTATGATTAGGATTGTCTAGATGTGGAGAAGGATAATGTTCGAATAGATCCTAATGGAAGTTCATACCGGAAATACAAACTGGATTCAATTGGATAAGACAGGAACGAGTGGAGGATAATAATTAATGCATCATTAAACATACAGGTTCCACAAGTCATATTTGTACTTAATTTTCTTCTTCTTTTAGTTATTATTATTACTATTATTATTATTATTATTACTATTATTATTATTATCTGCATTATCATTATTAGCATTATTATTATATATTATTATTATTATCAGCATTATTATTACTATTATTATTATTATTATTATTATTAGTATTATTATTATTATTATTATTATTATTATTATCATTATTATTATCATTATTATTATTATTATTATTATTATTATTATTATTATTATCCTAACTCACTGGCACTATCGAACACGTAAGTTCATGGCCGCGCGGATAAGCTCTCTATATATCCCTATCCTGAGCTAATGTTTTCCAATCATCCCCTGTATAATCTAATTCCCTCAAATCATAGATAATAATATTCCCCCACCTCATTCTTTGTCTACCAAATGGACGTTTTCCCTCTGGTTTTTCTCGAGGCTTCCATGCACGTCTTTCATTCCCTATTCGTGCTACATGTCCTGCCCAACGCAGTCTACGAGACTTAACTGTGCTTATTATATCTGGCTTCCTGTAAGGACCGTGTAGTTCACTGTTATGTAAGTCTTCTCCATTCACCTGTCTGTTCATCTCTCTTTGGTCCAAAAATTTTCCTAAGAACCTTATTCTCAAATACTCGTAATCTCCTTTCCTTCCTTAAAGTAGTAGATAATGGAATTTGCCTTTTTTTCAGAATAAAGAAAATACATATGCATTTACATTGCGCACGGGCCTGCTTGGCCGTACGTGCATTATTTTTCCATGAACAAAAAATAAAACTAATCATAATATAAATAAATACCTACAAATACACCTGTAACAAAAAACAATAACAGGCTACATATAAGTAAAATCTGTCTACACTGCATCACAATAATACATATCTACACTCATCCATATTCCGTACATTAATATTAAAAAAAATGCTAGAAAACAAATTAGAAAAAAACACACACACATACACCCACACACCCCCGCACGTATACACACCACACGCTCATTAAGAGTCCATGTTTCGCACCCATATAATATAACTGGTAGAATAATTGTTGTATATATTTTCAGTTTAACGTTTATTGAAAGGAGGTGAGATGTAAATATTATTATTATTATTATTATTATTATTATTATTATTATTATCATCGCCGTCGTTGTGTTTTTAACATAACTCTTGTATTTATACTTTTGAGGACCATGCCGTGGATTTTCTCGTACCATTTCTAATACAGCCTACATGGAGCTACTTACCTCAATATGAGATTTTACCTTTCGATTGTTGCTTGTCCAGATATTCCATTTTAGCGGCAGTCATTTGAATATGGTACTTGGTTATTCAATATTAATGACACTCTTTAACAGCTTAGGTCACAAGCGTCGTAATTCAAATCTGGGCTCGTAAGAGCCGACAAATTTTACCCACAGGCCTCTTTTCTCTTGCCTGAGTTTCTTTACAGCTATAAAACTACGACGCAGATTTGGTCCCTTCTGAAGGAATCCGTACTCACGCCGGATTTGAACTCCGAACTTTGGAAAAGTAAACGAGAACAGTAACCACTAGTTCACGAGGTCCGACGGTGGTCCTTTAATGAAGATCCAACAGCTTTTCATACATAGGCCTACCAAAGATATGTGACCCATCTTATCATTAAACATATTTTAATATTTTTATATTCTGTTGTGTAAAGATGGAAAATAACATTAACTATGATTTGAGGGAAGTAGATTATACAGGGAATGATTGGAAAGCATTAGCTCAGGATAGGGATGTACGGAGAGCGTATGTCCGTGCGGCCATGAACCTACGGGTTCGATAGTGCCAGTGAGTAAGTAAGTAAGTTGTGTAAAGATAAGTATAAAGAACTCGGTGGTCCTCGGGTTTAAGTTCCTTGTCACTGATCCCGAGGGTTGATTTTGTGGAAGGAAAATCAGAGGTACAAGTCCTCCGGGAGGGACCTCAAGCTGTGATCCTGAGTCTGAAGATTTCAGGGTCGAAAAGAATCTCAAGCCCAAATTAGAGTCCTAAACAAAAACTAATCGGCCTTTCCTATCCAAGTAATACTTAGTTGCCTACCAGTTGTCTCCTTGAGACGATGAACTGACATCTATAGGGAGATAGGCGTAAGGAATTTACCTTGCTTAAGTGGGCCTAACTCCCGCAAAAAAGCACCTTTGTTCAACGTGGAGATGTACGCGTATGGACAGACAAGGATAGGTATCTAGATGAATAAGGTTATTTGATGATGCAGACCTATCTTTAAAATTTAATAATACGCTATTTTTCGTAAGTAATGCCACGAGTGTTTTCCAAATTGTCGATAAATTCACGACTCACGATGTGAGGAGTGAATTTATCTAGTGAATTTGAAAATCAAAAGTGCAATTTGTTAGGACTATTTAACGAATAAAATTAAGCTGTTTGCTCACAAATCATTATCTAACTATAGTTATTTTAAAATATTTATATATTTAATGTAAACTGCGATGTTACAAAACAAATGAGAAACGATTGGTACGTTTCATTTGCTTCTTTTGTTCATCACTGCAACCAGATCATATTATTTATTGCCAAAGGATCGCAATATTGTAAGAATGCACCCTAGTGGAGATATTTATAACCAACATTATAGGTATTAATTAATTTCTGATGTCCTATGATGTAAACATGTCAATTATATGTTTTGCAACGTCTTTTCCTGGAAAATAATTCGTTTAAGAAAGTGCAAACAGTGCTTTTATTTGTGGTATAATCAATTGCTACAAATGTTTTTTATGTTATCTCTCTCATGCGCTATTCTACTGACATTCATGCACTGTATATACAATCTGGTGGCCGTATTTCTTAAGGGTTCAGTCACTGCAAAATAATGCTATGACCTATTCAGAATGTTAAAAATGAGGAGCTTTGTTAATATGATAAACTTCCGTTGATAAATTCGAGGCGAAACACAACTGTGATTGGTTGTATAAAATAAAATAATTGAAATGTGATTGGTCATTGACTCCCATTTGGGGCATGAGTTAAATATTCATCGTAATTATTTCGTGTATCCGGAAAGAAAATATTAATATAAAATTATATCTGGAATAAATCTGAACCAACATAAATATTACTTGAGTTAATTTATGGCATTATTGTGCCTGGAGGATCATGGCCGCGTGGACATAAGCTCTCCTAATCCCTATCCTGAACAAAGGTTGTTCGATCGTTACCTTTCAATTTGCCTCTCTCATTCTTGGCCTACCTAATTGGCGAGTTCCCTCTGGAATTTCTACAGGAGGTTCTATCAATTTTTTGATTCCCAATTCGAGCCACATGTCCTGCCCATCGCAGTCTGCGAGATTTACGTACTCTTACTATGTTGGTTTTCCCATAGAGATGAGTAGTTCATTATCTAGTTACTCTACGTAACAAAATTTGAGCAACTTATTGTTCCTCCCAGTTTATTTTTACCTTGCTAATAAATCAGCATACATATTAAAAATAGGCATAACATGGACTCTTACTTTAAGGGAGGGGGAAAGATTGAATATTTGAGTATAAATTTCTTTGGATTTTTTTTTTGGAAAAAGTGAGCTGAGACAGGCGAATTGAAAAGTCTACAAAACGGTGAGTTAAATTACATTTATAGGAAACTACATGTAACAAGAATTGTAAAGTCTCGTAGAATGCGATGGATAAAATGTGTGGCATGAATGGGGAATGAAAGAGGGTCATGAGAACTTCACGTAGGAAAACCAGAAGGAAAATGTCTAGTTGATAGACCAAGAATGAGATGGGAGAACAACATTAACATGATTTGAGGGAATTAGAAGATACAGGGTTTCAATAGACAACATTGGCTCAGGATAGGAATGCGTGGAGAGATTATGTACGCGCGACCATCAATCTATGGGTTCGATAATGCCAGTGAGTTAGTAAGTTGGGCATATATACATATTTTTTCATGTGGTATCAATACTTCTCAGAGAAAGTAACTTTTCACGCTTAAGTAATGGGCATTTTTTTACCAAAAATAAGTTATTACATTGAATATTTACAATGTACAATCCATATATTCAAACAATATTATATTACAATCGCAATTTCGTGTATTTTTAGAATTCAACTGAATGTAACATGGGATTTTACATCACTGACTTGTTAAAGTATGTTGGAAATGTCATGATTGCTCGTTGCCTCTCTTCAAATTTTGGGAACCGCGAAAGGAATGTATTTCCGAGAACCTCGATCAAAAAAAGTCCTGCGAATTCCTGCAATTAACTCTAGAATTCATACTTTAATCTCATGAGACAAAATATTAAAATATCCGTCATATATATACAGACCTGTTAACATCCATGAAAACATAAATACGTAATTAAAATCAGCTCAAAAATTAATCCAGAAACAATTGAATAACCGTCCAGAACAAGGCTGTAACCCTCATTTTTTCCCAAAGTTAAATTTTCCATGTACGAATATCCAACGTGTCATTAACATTTTTTTAATGTAAATCTCAACTTGGAAAAATGAGGGTTGTCTTTGTTCTAAATGGCTATTTAATTAAATATCGAGAGAAATATGTTAATTGTTACTCAGAGTTACTTATTTTAGTTTTTTTTAACGAAAAAATGTCATTACGAATTTCTCTACATTTAACAGAGAATTGAAATAGACCTCGAACTATGTAAATAATGTGGACATAAATTATGAGGCATCATTATGTTGAAACAATCCCGTTCATAATCCAGCTGATATTTGCAGTCATGGCCGACCGTGAGATATACTAATCGAAGGTTATCCGCCATTGTGTTGTTATTCAGCTATTACGACATAAGAAGCAGTCCGGTTAAGTGCTGTGTTTGTAGCCATTTGTGTCTTCCGGTAGTACGTGCCAAAACGCATGCTTTGGTAATATGTACTTCAGTGTCAGCTACTTGTTGCAAATAAACTAAACGAGAAAAACGGAACATTATTCTTATATCATTGATTTCACGGATTCTCTAATTTAGCACTATGGTGTACTTTTTCCCTAATACCACATAGGCCTACTTCATTTTATGATTATTTACATTAGATGACAATACATTAGATATTAAATATTCACCAATCCATTTCGCAGCCCGAATCAGATTAAACTAATCACGGTCGACTATCACTGAAAAAATATATATCTTTTTCTTCTTCTTCTTCTTCTTCTTCCTTTGCAAGATTAGGTCAATGCGACCTGTTCCGGTCTCAAGTCCATCGTTTCCTTGGCCGTCCCAAAGATCTTTTTCCATGTGGTTTGTAGATGTTGATCTTTTTGGGTAATCTTGTATTGTCCATTCTGTCTAAATGACCTTTCCATTTGTAATTTGTGCTCATCTAGTTTATCGACTATTGAAAATATCTCCAGTTCACTTCTTATTGTTTCATTGTGTAATCTATCCATGCGTGTACATCCTTTTATGGATCTTAAAAATTTCAGCGGCTTGAATGTGTTAGATATAATTTTTTGTAAGTACCCAAGATTCAGATCCATATAAAAGAACAGGGATAGCCATAATTTTATAAAACCTGAGCTGAGTTTCTCTTAGTCATTCGGAGGGTTCTTCTTATGGTACCACACATCATTTGATATCGGTTTAATTTATTATGTATATCCAATTCGTAGCTATATGTTATATCTGAACCAAGATATAGTTAAAGTGTGCTGTCTGTTCTATTATTTCATTATTGATTACTATTTTTGCTCTGACTGACACTTTGCCCTGAAAAGTCATTATTTTAATTTTTGAAGTTCAGACTTTGAGAATATAATAGAGTCCTAATTGATTCAACATGTAAATGGCTCTTTGTAAATCATCCTCTGACTTCTGTATAATTACCAGATCGTCTGCATACATTAAAATATTCATCTAAATTTCCTTATTAATTTGTATTCCTATTGGACTTGATTTTTTCCATTTTCGTGTAACCTCGTCAAAATATATATTAAACAATGTAGGTGATAATGTACACCATTGTCGAACTCCTTGATTTATTAAAATTTCTTCTCTGGAATAAGTATCTAAATTAAGGATAATTTTCGTGTCATTATAAAGACTTTTATTCCTTCTATAAGTTGAACCGGGTACCCTCTTGCCTTCATTATTTCCCACAATTTTCTTCTTATCAACTTATCAAAGGCTTTTTCAAAATATATATATTAGGATGTCCCAAGACGTAAAGGCATTAAGGGTTTTTTTTTCGTAAAATCAAATACGCATACCGGTACCCTTTATTTTTTCCTGTTTGACCTTAATAACTCAAATAACAAATCATATTGCGATTGGATCATGACAACACATATTGTACAGAGCCTCTTTTTTTAAGGTTCGAAGTTCTTTCACATGTAAATCTAAGGCACGGAACCCACGGCTTCAGTTCCCTTCAGAAGGATCCCATTCTCAAAATTTGTATGCCTTGAAAAATAACTGACTCCAGTCAGATTCGAGCAAACGAGATTAGCAAGGTATCCACTAATCCACAAGGAGCGACATCTAATTAAGGAAAAGTATTCATATCTCCAAGAAATCTTGAGTTAAATTCATATCCCAATTCAATTAATGTTCCTTCAAATCGATGGTTGTTCAAGTCTCCAATGGTATAATTTACGTAGAACATAAGGTTATTGAGAGAAGAACTACTTCTCTTGCAATTATTTAAGACCAAAGGGAGAAAAAAAATCTTAAGGTATGTAACAAAATAACGAAAGTGGAGATAACCCTGACATCTTCTACAAAATTTTCAACTTTTCAATTGGCAGTGTATGGAAACATGAAATGTCCCAGTAAAATCGACGGTTCAAATTTTCTTATTCGGGGGGAAAACAAGGATTGTCCGAACATTAAAGTTGAATTTCCCCCATTTTCTATTTTTGCGACATCCTCCCTCCAAGTGTAGTCTTCAATAATGTCAACGGTTGTGGTTTCGGAGTAACGTTGTTGCCTTATACGCAGCGGATCCGGTTTCGATCCCCGGTCGTAACAAGTTGCCTTAAATGTTCGTATTGTTCGGAGATAATGCTGGCATTGAGCTGATCACTCTTCCATGTCCTTGTGTGATCAAAAAATATGTGTGGGATCCAAAGTTAAAGATCCTCACCTGATAGGTAGTGTCCTGTAAGGCCTCGAGGGGCGTGATATATGGGGCATATAAAAGTACGTACAAGGGTGAAGATAAACTATACTAATGGAATTATATTGACTTTTTTTTTCAAAGAAAGGAAATACATTTTCATTTATATTGCGCACAGACCTATCTAGCCGCACATGCGTAATCTGTTGCATAAAACAAACATTCCCATCTATATACAAATACATACATGGCTACACGCCTTCACTCAGTACTTGCAAAATTCATAGTTTTAACTACTTGAATATTTTCAAACAGAAATTTAGTTTAGTTGGGGACGACCAATATATCAGTTACTTATTTTAATATTTTTTAACCTACACCCATACATAATAATTTTAATTTTCAACACTCTTGAGATAAAATTAAAGTGGTCAACAAAAAAATCATATCCAACACATCCAGAATAAAACTAGAGTTATCTACAAAAAATAATTTTACCATCAAATGCGTGGGGTGCTTTTTATGGGTTTTACGTTTTCTTCTTAGAGACTTTACTTTTACCAATATCTGTTCATTATCAAATACATTAATTGATATAGAGCACCACACGCTTTTGATGGTAAAATTATTTTTTGTTGTAGGTAACTCTAGTTTTATTCTAGATGTTTTGGAGATAATTTTTTGTTGACCACTTTAATTTTATCCCAAGCGTGTTGGAAATTAAAATTATTTTTCATTTTTTAGTTCGGTTTTCTAATAAAGTGTGTTGTTTTAGTTTTTTAAAACTATTCTTTATTTTTTTATTTTTAGTTTGGTTTTCCAAAAATTTAAATATATTTAAATTCGATACTATTGCAGTATGAGCTAAAAGTAATACTCTTCCAAAAAAAAGAATCCCCCAGGCCGGATTTGAACCAGCGACATATGGATTACTGAAATTATATACCACAACAATCCACCAGCTAACAGAGGATATAATATTAATTTCTTACAGCGATGGACTAAAAAGTCGCTAAGTCCGCAACCTATTATACATTATATATTATATATTATTTATGAAATTATTGTATTGTCATTGGTCCTTTACAAGTATACAAAGTTTCAAGTCGATCCAATGTCTTTAAGTGGGTGAAAATCGTGTAGAAAGATTCCCTTACGTAGATAGATACAGGTCAAACTAATGTAAAGCGTGTCGAAAGGCATAAAAGCAATGCATATATGTAAGTCTACGTCCATAGTACTGTACATACGCAAAATCACACCTCTACGCTCATACATAAGCTGAAGAGAAAGTCTTCTAATGTAAATAACATGCTTCTTTCCTGATTAATTTTACTATGAACTATATCGGTGAAGTAACTTTTTATAACCTGTGTTACATTTTATGAATAGTTTATTAGTGACATCAACTGTGCAATTAGGGTGCTGGGTGTGGAAAGGGGTCAGAATGACTTGGTAGAAATTGCATTATGGCATAACATTGACCTTGAGTCTATTTCTGCTAGAGAATTAATTAGTGTGGTAGATTTGTGACGTGGGGAAAGGTTGATGCGAGTGTTCTGGACACTTCCTCATCGCACCGACCTTCACGGCTTGTAATGTGTCAATATGTACACACATTGCATCCATGCCTCTGATTACACGTGACCGGCCCCGCCAATCGATACTTATTTTAAGCTAATTCCCATGGAATGTATCAGTTGAGGTTGTTCTCGTGAAAATATTTTTAAAAAGTAATAATTTTAAACGATTATAATTACAAGGAAACTGTCAACCATTGCATGCAGAAACCTATCTTGAAAATTGTTCCAGAGGAGCGTTGTGATGTACCAAGGTCGTGTCCTAAACAATCTGCAATGCACTAAAATCCAGCGCCAAATCTCATTTAAAGTTTAGGAAAGTAATGCAACTCCCAAATTGGTAGAGTAGATAACCCTCGCTAATTGCCGTCCGCGTCGCGTTCCGCCTCACTCCACTCTGATTTAACTCGAGCAGGGAGTCCATCTCTCCCGTACAGTGGGTTATCATTGATTAATTTTACCACCGCTTTCTGTGTCTTGCATTTAAAAACGACGCATGATTTATTGGACACGGCCTTGGTACATCACAACTCTGGTTAACAGTTCCCTTGTTAGTAGATTCCTACATATATAATCCGAGCCCGGGTTCGATTCCCGGTCGGGACAGACTCCTGGTTGAGGATTTTTTCGGGGTTTTTCCTCACCTGTAAGACAAATGTCAGGAAGCTTAGGGCCCAACGGTCCCCGAAAATCATCCGGCTATCATCATCATCACCCTTATCGCTATCATCATCTTTCACCGCTGTGGAAAGCAATGGGAAGCTACCACACTTATAATTCCCTAGTAAAGCTGCAAAGCATAGCTATGATTACAGTGAAAGACTTGCCCTCGGGCAGAATTACTATGGATGGATATATATATATATATATATATATATATGATGTGAAGAGAACAATTAATGCTTGATTCGGGATTTGAACCCGAGTCTCTAAACGCTGTACGTTTAGCGCTCTAACCAACTGAGCTACTCAAGTATTCCAACACATACATTTTTCTTATAGGCCTATATGTAGTATTCTCAATTCACACAAGAGGTAGCGGGAAGTCGTTCCAACTGACATCTAGTGGCCACCATAATAGGTAAGCAAATTTTTAAAGAGAATATTTACTTTATAGCTACAAGGACCAAGAATTAGGTGGGAAAATAACATAACCGTGATTTGAGGGAAGTAGATTACACAGGGGACGATTGGAAAACTTTAGGTCAGGATAGAGATGTGTGGATAGCTTATGTTCGTGCTGCCATGAACCTACGGGTTCGATAGTGCCAGTGAGTTAGTCTATCGATGCATCCATGTATTCATTTATCTCATTGGAAATAAATGCTTTTTGTAAAGTCATAATCATAAGCTACCGCTCATCTGAACAACGATATTGCCTATCCGATTTGTTGAATAATATAATTAACATGAATAGATTTTTAACTAATTTAGTAAGAGTTAGAACTTCAGTTAAAAACACTTTAACAAGTCAGTCATTAGTGCCTCGATTTATGTCTGGGCGTAAAAGGGCCGACATATTTTACTTAGAAATATGTTTTAGGCTTCACATTACTTGATAAGGCACACATCGTTTTACTTCCTTTCCGAATTAATCCATACTCAAAGGTGCGATAGTCCACCGCTGTAGTCTCGAGGTAGCGAGCTGCCTTGTCACGTAGCGGGCCCGGGTTCGATTCCCGGTTGGGACAGGCTCCTGGGTGAGGTTTTTTCGATGTTTTTTCTCACCTGTAAGACAAATGTCAGGATGCTTAGGGACCAACGGTCCCCGAAAATCTTCCGGCCATTATCATCAACCTTATCATTATCATCATCATCATCCTTCACCGATGTGGAAAGCAACGGGAAGCTACCACACCTATAATTACCTCGTAAAGCTGCAAAGCATAGCATGAAAATGCTATGTTTGCGGTGAAAGACCTGCTCTCGGTTAGAATTACTATGGGTGGGCGGATGGATGGAAAGTGCGATAGACCAAGAAGCTTTCGGCCCACCAGCCGGATGCTAGTCTCATATCTACGTGTTGTAAATCACAAAGACGGCGATAATATAGACAGTACAAAGGTGACATGAATTAACTCATACGAAGGATTTTTACGCACTTCAATATATATCTACCATAGCCGAGTTTGAACCCACGTACAGTATGTGGGACTAAAGGCGAACAAGGTAACCTCTAATCACCGAAGCGAACAACACACACCAAATTTGTACGAACTGAGAGACCTTAATTTAATTATAAAATTTACACGTATGTATATATAGTCCACCGCTGTGGTCACGAGGTAGCGTGCTGCCTTGTCACGCTGAGGGACCGGGTTCGATTCCCGGTCGGGACAGGCTCCTGGGTGAGGTTTTTTCGTTTTTTTTCTCTCACCTTTAAGATAAATGTCAGGAAGATAAATATCAGGAAGCTTAGGGCCCAACGGCCCCCGGCCATCATCATCATCCTTGCCATTATCATCACCATCCTTCACCGGTGTTGAAAGCAACTGGAAACTACCACGCCTATAATTCCCTAGAAAAGCTGCAAAGCATAGCATGAAAATGCTATGAATGCAGTGAAAGACCAGCCCTCGGGCAGAATTATTATGGATGGATATATGTATGTGTATATATATATACATAGTGGCTACTAGAAGGCAGTTGGAACGATATCCCGCTACCTATCGTGTAAACTGAGAATACTATATATATATATATATATATATATATATATATATATGAAAAATAAAAGTTTTTGTTAGGATTTCTGAGTAGATCCGATGGTTAGAGTGCTAAACGTACACAGTTTAGAAACTCCGGTTCAAACCCCGACTCAGACATTTATTTTTCTTTTCATGTCACATATATATAAATAGTTCACCCCTGTTGTCTCGAGGTAGCGTGCTGCCTTGTCACGCAGCGGGCCCGGGTTCGATCCCCGGTCTGGGCAGGTTTCTGGGTGAGGTTTTTATCGGGGTTTTTCCTCACCTGTAAGACAAATGTCAGGAAAACTTTAAGGTCCAAACGGTCCCCGAAATCATATGGCCATCATCGTCATCCTTATCATCATCATCCTTCACCGTTGTGTAAAGCAACGGGAAGCTACCACACCTACAATTTCCTAGTAAAGCTGCAAATCAGAGCATAAAAATGCTATGATTGCAGTGAAAGACCTGCCCTCACGCAGAATTACAATGGATGGATGTATAAATAATTCTTTATTGTATTTTTTTAGTCTTTAATTAAGACGTTGTTTATAATTTCATTAAATATACAAGAAAATTTTAAGAAGAAAGCAAATTATATTAATTCACAGGTATTATCGAACCCGTAGTGCTAATAGCATTTGCTTTCTACTTAACATTTTCTTCGGTTTTTTAAATAAAGTTATAAACAACGTACTAAATAGAAATTAAAAACAAATAAATATAATAAAGAAATTCTATTAATATATGTTTTTTTTTAAATTGATGATAAACCTATAGGGATACATGGTTTTTATGCAGCGAAGAATAAATAAAGAAAACAAAATTTAAATTTGAAAATAATGTATTCTATTACTGCGACATTGTAATGAAATGTGCTGTAATATGAGTTAAAAAAACAAATCTTTCTTCAGTACTAGTTTGATTCAAGTGTTCTGGAACCATATGGTCTATAGGTATCAGGAATCAGAGTGTACGGATATACAAAACGATTATTCAAGTTACAATATTATGTGGTTGTAAAACATGGTCTCTTACTTCAAGAGAGACTAGATCCAGGTGTGTTTCAGACCCTTATTGGAATTTTATTTTTCATTATTTCCCTCCTGCGACGCAAAGAATAGAGCTTACATAATGATGTATAAAAATTGTACACGGCCTTATAAATAAATAATGTACTGAACCGGGTATTGACAGGTCATTCCCTTTTCTGTTTTGTGCATGTGACAAAGAATGTGTAGCTGACGTGGCGATGACGTAACGCATGACATTGCTACTCTAAACAAAGAAAAGCGAATAAACTTTGCCAGATGCTTCTATCTCCGTTTTAATTGTTGTTTTTCTACCTTTCTCCAATATTCCACTTTGTTTATAAATGTACATTTCCTTCTTGTTCATTTAATTTTCCATTCTTATTTCTTCTTTTACTTTATTTACTTCTAGGTTTACCATGTAATTATATATATTGTACAACTTGCTTCCATCCAAAATTATACAGCACTTTTTCAATCCAGTAATCTCTGTTTTCCCAGTCATATTGCCCCAGCCCCTTCCTGAATATAATCAGATGTATCTCCTGTATCCAGAAGCAATTAGGTCGACTTTTTTTTCTTCTGACCATTGATTTCCATCCGAGAACCTGCTTGGAAATCCTTAAATCCTAAATTCTGTACATGTGTCCAACCCATGACAACTGTTTATATGCTATTAGCAAATACCCAGCGTGCGTTGTTGCGCTTCTCCGGGAATCTACTTATCCTGAGCTTCTTAGCATTAATGAGCTGATAGACAAATATGGTTATTGCGAATTATCAGTGAAAGATAGACATGTGCTAACTCGGACTTTTTTGTAGAATTTGTTTTGAGATATTCAATTCTGTGTACATTAATTTGGTGTATTTGTTATCGTGTAGGCAACTTAAGCCATTTATTTGTCCAAAAAGGTACTTTCTTAGCGCACAGATGTTTTTTTTTTTAGCTCCGGCTTATAGTACGTACATAATATGTTATATACGTTAATTTTCCCAGAAATTGTATCTACATTATGGTGAAAACCCCATTCAAAATAGTTAAGTAGTTTTCGAGTCCATAAAGGATAGAGACAGGCAGATGAACTGACTCACGCTCATTTTTATAGGTCAATATGAAGATACGCCCTAAAATTTAATCTCCCTTCTTCATTTATTGTTTAACCTGAATACTCCTCACCCTTTCCATTTCTGAATGTCTTGATGAACGTCTATGAAAGATTATTTCGGTTTCCAAAAGTTTTGCTTTTAAATTTCCATGTATCGGCTATGTTTTGAAGAAGTAATTCTTTTCCCGCGTTGTGGTGACATCTTGAAGAAGTAAATTTGCTGTCCCCCGTTGTGGTGACATTTTGAAGCAGTAATTCTCTTCATGCCCGATGTTGTAGTAACATATTGAAGAAGGATTGGTGTCCCAAAAAGAATTACTGGTTCAGGTTGTGTTTGATTTTCGGTAGAGCTGTATTCTCTTCTCAAGGTCGGAAGTTGGTACACTGGATAGGAAAACACTTTAAAAAATCACTAAAAAAGTTTCTTGTAGAAATAATTTCACATTTATTCACTTTGTAAAGTTCCCAGCAGATTAAGAAAATGTAGGTAGTATTATTCTTCATCGTCAATTAAAATTAAATAATTTTCTTTTCTTGAATCAATTATTATTCTTGTATTAAATATTATATTTTATCTTGAGAACTCTTCTTGCCTCTATCTTCGTGGATAGTTATATGCAGAATGACTAGTATAATTATTTTATAATTTTAAAGAACATTATTACATCACATGATGTTAAGTTTAAATTCTGTTGTTTAATAGTCCATTAAATACCAGGTTTAAATTTGATTTTTTTAATCAAAAAGTTAATTGTTTTACCATCCAATCAGAATTTAGTTTACTTTCATTTAAAAATATGAAGTTAAGCAGGTGTTCTTATTACAGTTATAACAGAAAGCTTTATAATTCTGACAACAATGACTTAAAACAATTTTAAAAGAATTATTTAGAAAGACTGTTATTTAATACAATTTCTTTAATTGTCACTGAGACATTTTTATTCAACAATGAACAACAATGAATTATTTATATGTTTTTCTTTGTTTAAGTTATATTTAAATATTAAAATAATTTTAAAATACAAAATTACTAAATTAAATTTTTATATTTATTATGATTATAAGTCAAGATGGATACAACATGTTCATCGAATGGAAGATCACAGAATACCCAAACTAATGTTAAGATATCAACCTGCAGGAAGAAGAAGACCAGGACGTCCACTCAAAAGACTTCTGGATGGTGTTTCTCTTGAGGCCGAAACAGGTCAACAAATGGCCTAAATTCGTGAATGTACTATGATGATGATGATATTTATTATGATATTAAAATCCTGCTATAGTTTAATTTTGTATTTTGATTTATGGATATGTATATTTGCTATATATATTATATTCCCATAGTATTCTACTTGAAATTTTGATTGTCTTTCTTCCTCTATTATATGTCTGTCATCCTCTTGTTTTGCATCCTAATATTCTTTTTACTCATAAATATTAAAATTTATCACAACTCTAAATAATTATTTATTTTTCATGTTTATGATTAACTCTCTAGCCTTCTCTCCCCAACTCATTCTGAAATTTTTAATTTTATTATTAGTCCCCATTTATTGTATTATGCTATCAATTTCCTAAAAATTATCTTATTTTTCTTTTGTTATATTAGTTTTCTTTCGATGCGAAATAATTTGAAGATTCTACATTATTTACTTTTACAAATAATATCAGAAAATGTACATATTTTATCTTGCAACTACTGGTCTATTCCAAGTAACGCTAAATGTAAAGCGATCCCGCTGTAGACCTTGGGAGACCCTTGACGTAGTAAGAGGTTAAGGTTTCTTTAGCCTAGATACTCATTTCCGTTAGAAGCTGAGTCTACTTCAGACCATGTTGCCACCAGAAAGTTTAGTTCTGAACCTATTGGGAATCGAACCTGCGAAATTCAAGCTTGGCCGACTTTGAAAAAATTTGAAAACGCGACCAACATCGTCAGTTTTCATTTAAATATGTTTCAAATTAACTTTTTTTTTTTTCAATCATTACATGAGTGTAATCTTTTCTTAATTCAACTTGATTGTTCTCATGAAAGTGAAGTATACTGTACATTTTCTAGAAGTATAGGCTAATTCTTATTACAGATTTGTGGGAATTATTATATGTGTATTATTCAATAACTTACTTGGACTCTTACTTTAAGGGAGGAAAGGAGATTACGAGTATTTGAGAATAAAGTTCCTAGGAACATTTTTGGACCAAAGACAGATGAACAGACAGGTGAATGGAGAAGACTGCACAACAGTGAATTACGTGATCTTTATAGGAAGCCAGATATAATAAGAAGAGTTAAGTCTTGTAGACTTTGAAGAAGACTACATAACAATGAACTACATGGTCTTTATAGGAAGCCAGATATAATAAGAACAGTTAAGTCTCGTAGACTGAGTTGGGCAGGACATGTTGCACGTATGGGGAATGAAAGACTTGCATGGAAACTTCTTGTAGGAAAGCCAGAGGGAAAACGCCCAGTTGGTAGACCAAGAATGAGGTGGGAGAATAACATTAACTATGATTTGAGGGAAGTAGATTATACAGGGAATGATTGGAAAACATTAGCTCAGGATAGGGATGTATAGAGAGCTTATGTCCGCGCGGCCATGAACCTACGGGTTCGATAGTGCCAGTGAGTAAGTAAGTAAGTCTTGTAGACTGCGATGGGCAGGACATGTGGCACGGATGGGGAATGAAGGAGGTGCATGGAAGCTTCTTGTAGGAAAACCTGAGGGAAAAAGCTCAGTTTGTTGACCAAGAATGAGGTGGGAGAATAACATTAACTATGATTTGAGGGGAGTAGAAAAATGTTCAGTTGCACATCTTACAAAACACCCTATAACTTTCAATTACAAGTTTTCCTCGTTCCGGTTTTATCTCATTGATTTGTGTTGTTTATTCTCTTCATCTCATCCACACTTCAAGTTTAGCCCTTAAGGCCTGTTTCGACTTCACGTTGAATTCATTAGAAAGAGCACAGAAGACGGTAGGTAAATACATAATGTGCGGAAAAATGAAATGGGTTAAGGAATTGTAATGGAAACCTCTCCATATCAGACGTAAAAGACTAGACGATATATGTCTATATTGTAAACATCCTATAAGACATGTAGGATGGATGTGTAAATTTGATTGGAAAACCTCACGTGCTGCAGAGGGAACGATCATGATTTCAAAATATTACAACTAGGAAAAAAAAACATGAAAATTTTAATTTGTTAATATGACTATACTGAAGATTTTCAGGCTCGTAAAAGATCCTTAAGCCTGAATGAAATGCATCTAAGCAAATTTACCGAACTTTCCCGTCCTAGTACTACCTTAGTTTCCTAGATGTCAGTATGAGGCGGAACGCTGACCACGGACCACTCAAAAGACATCAATACGAAAACAAGTGTAACTAAATTAGTATGGTTCGAATTCTTCCCTATAGGGGGAGAGAGCCTAAATCTCTGTTAAGGGAAACATGGGCTTATAAGATACAAGAAGAATATGACTATAGATGACTAAAATAATTTGTCTGCAGCAACTTTCAGTGGCTTTACTCTCTCTTTGAAACAGTTTAAGGAAAAAGTTTGGAAGTGGTCTGAATCCCATCTTATATATATTTGTTAAATTTTAATTAATTTATTATTGTTAGATTTTTAGCTTAACCTAATTTTCCTTATTAATTTGTTAAAAATGCTTTGTGTTTGGAAGCTCACTCCTTATATTACATTAATTTTTTAGTCCAGTTTTTTCATTGTCGCTGATAGCTTTTGAATTCACTCTTAGTTATTAAGTTATTGTAATACTGAATATTTTTGTGTGAATGAGTATATAATTTATATTCAGATATTGCAATGCCTTTGACATCTACTTGTCCCTATTACAGGATTATATAACATATCTCCATCAGATTCATATTTAATGTTCGAAAATACGATCACATTTGTCCATTATTCCACGAATTGTCATGGCTACATCTAAAAGAGAGAAGAAAATCGCACTGTCTAATTCTCTTATTTAAGATCCTACATACCTCGATTCCCAATTATTTATCATCCCGTTTCCACTATCTATCCTCAAACCATAACTTAAACTCAAGATCACAACATAGTCTCTTGCTTAATATACCGCAACATAGGACATCACATCACTCCATGTCATATACCATCTTCACTTCTCGCAACTGGAATTCCTTACCACAAGAAATAAGGGGCTGCCGAACATTGGCATCTTTTAAAAGAAATCTAAATTTATATTTGCTCTAACCTCGACTTCATTATTACCCAGTGTAAGGTATATATATATTAATTGTTGTTTGTCGTGTAATTTATCATATTATTATTATTATTATTATTATTATTATTATTATTATTATTATCGTATCATTATTGTTATTATCCTATAAAATGTTGTTTGTACATGAAATTTACATTGCTACATTTATTGTATCTTTAACTGTTTATAATTAGTATAGTGTATATCTATATTTGTCAAATATTTATTTGTATTTGAGCTGGTTCAGTGGAAGAGAAGGCCTTATGACCTTAACTCTGCCAGAATAAATAACGTATTATTATTATTATTGATATTTTTCAACGCCCCTTCCTATAAGTCTCTTTCTTCTACTCATCGTGCCCATATTAGGTCATACCAGGACGACATCAACTGTAAAATTTGTGTACTCAAATACTGGTTGCGAGTAATCCAAGGTGAACAAACATTGCTTAGAGCAATTTGTTACAACCACCAAATTAAAAACATAGATGTTAAATTTTTGGCAGACGAGGTTAGGAGAGAACTCCAAAAGATTGGGATGGGCTGGATATGGGAAAAAGGGACTGAAAATCGCAAGAAAGTGTGGAGAAAAATAAGGAGGAGGTACTTAGATATAAACCAACAAGATACTTTCGCCGAATGTACAGGAAAACGCTCACTGTGTTTACAAAGAGCCCTAAAACACGTCTGGGGAAAAGAATCGTATATACTCAACCTAGGATTTAAGGAGAGATCAGGGCTTGCTTGGTTTAGGCTAGGGGCATGGAAATTTCTAAAAATTAGCGACGATCACGATATGCGAATATGTCCAATGTGCGGGAACTTTGAAGATGAGATACATTTATTAGGAAAATGTAATGATTTAGAATATTGGAGACGTCAGTTATTACCGGAAAGATTTCTAAATTCAAATCGGGAAAGATTGGCATGCTACGAGTTATTGGTAAATCCAGAAAATTGGATAAACCTCGGTAAATTTCTGGACAAAACGCGGAAAATAAGGACAACACTCATTCATGAATAAATATAAAGTAAAGTAAAGTAAAGTGATCCCGCAACAGACCCGGAGGCCCTTGGGGTAGTAGGAGGTTAAGGCTCCCACTTTTTTCTAGACAATCGGCACTTTTATGTCAGCCGGGTTGTCAGCCCTGCGTGACGGCCGCCTTTACCCCAGAACAAGCATCTGGTACTCATTTCCGTTAGAGGCTGAGTCGACCCCAGGGCCATAGTGCCGCCAGAGGGTTTGGGTCAGTTTAAAAATCCTGACCCCAACGGGACTTGAACCCTCGACCCTCCGGCTTGTAGCTCAGTGCCTTAACCACTACGCTACGGCGTGCCCCCCATGAATAAATATATGTTATCAAAATGCAATACCATTAATTCTTAACAATTATATATAAATTAATTAGTGTATAATGCTATTGTGTTATTATTTAATTGTAATATTATTGTGTTTTCTTTATGTAATTGTAATGTTATTGCTTTTTTTGTTGTTTATTTTTCTTTACACTAGTACCAATTATTACTTTATTGTAACGGACTGTCAACAGCACGTACGGCTTACTGCCCGTGCGACCCATATTTGTAAATAATATTGTAAATATCTTACTTTTTGTCTAATAAAGTCCTACTACTACTACTAGTTTTGGTCTTCCCTCTTCCTTATTTTTTGATCCGTTCATAAATTTTCTTCACTAATACATTTTCCGCCATCCCTTCCATATGTTTAAATACTTCTTAATTGTGTTGTTTTAATAGTTTGCACTAGGGATCTTTCATTTTCATATTTCGTCTTACGTATAACATTATTTATAATTTCCTCTTTCCTGGAAATCCTTCTGATCGATCGTCGTCAGGAGTCCATTTTTGTCGAACGTAATGTATCTATTGTTCTTGCTTTTAATGCCATGTATCTAAGCTATATATTATTGCGTTACTGAATTTTTTTGCATTCCAACAGTTTACCTATATATAGTTACCACCAGACCATAACCCAACAGTGATTCAATAAATGCATAAAATAAACTCTGTCTAAAGAGGTGCATTACTTTCTCACATATTCTATACAATTTATGTATCAGACATTCCTAATATTTCACATGTCTATGCCGCTTCCTTCCCCGACACCTGTCTCTTTTTTCCAATCCTCGTTCCGAGCTCTTCCTCGATGAATCTATATATTCCAAAATGTCCTTAATCTTATCCTATCTTTCTTCCGAACTTGGAACATCAAGATAAATGAAATCAAAACTCAGGCTATCATGTTTACAAAATTCCCAAAACTTTCATTTGTACAGTTCACCATGGGGACTCACAATCTCCATCTGGAACCTTCAGTTAAGTATCTTAGACTTAATTTGGATTCAAGGTTTACGTTCACAATTCACATTAGACACATTCTTCAAAAATTAAAAGCTGCAATCGCAATACAACATCCATTTTTCAAGTCGCCAACATTGTCAAATAGGATCAAGCTCACTTTTTATCAAACTGTGATCCGCAGTATACTGCTGTACGGCTGTGAGTCCTGAAGTATATATATATATATATATATAATATATATATCTGAGGTTTATGATGTAGCGCAGGTTCCCAATATTGCGACGCACACTAACAACCTAGTCACATGTTTAATCATATCAGTCTTCATATGTAGTTTTCTTGATTGAATTATTTACTCCACACGGTGTCCACCACGTAAGAGGTCGTGGATTCATCCGAAGTAGAAATGACTCCAGAACAGCAGTGTTTCATTTAGAACGCAACAGTTCTTCAAAGACTAACACATTAAGGATTATTTATTTATTTATTTATTTATTTTAATTATGTTTTATGCTCCTAATTATTCCATAAAGAAGAAAATGTTCTTCTTAAAATTAGAAAACGGAAGTCAAAAGTAGTCAATTAAATTGCATGTGAATTTAACTCCTAGATTTTAACACAAGATTATACACAAGAATTATGCCACTTTAAGGAATCTCAAGCCTGAAATAAGATGATACTGTGCTAAATTAATCCAGACTTTGAATTGCGATACTAATTGCCTTAGATGTTAAAGAGCGTCGTTAAATAAAATATTACGTAACTACAATCCTTATTACTGCATATATCTGTGTTTAATTTCCTTATTGATCCGGAATAATATATATATATGTATTGCATGTAAACACACGATATATCTTATTTAATACATTTCTTGATCACATTTGTTTCACACTTCATGGTCTGCTACCTCCGTGGCATGTCTATTTTTTCTCATTCCTTTTCAATTTAATTATTTACGGATTTGGTTCATTAAATTTAATTTGTTGTTTTGGTTTCCTTGAATATCAGTTTTTTTTTGTTTCATTATATGTATATATTTTTTTATTTTTTTAGTATTCTAACATAATTCTGTGTATCCTTATCTCAAACCAAATTGATTTTAATTCTGCCATGCCAGGGACCGAAGCCCACTGTTTATCATAAGTAATGCCACGAAAGATTTTCAATTTATCTAAAGAATTTGGAAATCAAGAGTGGCATTTGTTGGGAATATTTAACGAATAAAATTAAGCTGTTTACTCACAAATCATTATTTAAATATAGTTATTTTTAAATATTTGTATATTTAATGTAAACGGCGAAATTTTTAAACAAATGATAAACGTTAAGTTTCACTTGTTCATCACTGCAACCAGATCATATTATTTATTGTCAAAGGATCGCAATATTGTAAGAATTTCTCTACGGAGTGGAGAGAAAAAAATGAAACACATCAAACTGTATATTAATTAATTTCTGATGTCCTATGATGTAAATATGTCAATTATATTTTTCTGGAACGTTATTACCTGGGAAAAAATACGTTTAAGAAAGTGCAAACAGTGTTTTTTGTGGTATAATCAATTGCTACAAATGTTTTTATATTATCTTCTGCAACCACGATAAGATTTCATTCGTGCACTATATATACATACACAATCTGGTAACCACATGCAGTCACTGCAAAATAATGCTATGACCTATCAGACAGTTAAAAAGGAGGAGCTTGGTTTTACAGTGATAAAATTAAAGTGATAAAATCGAGGTGAAAAAGACTGTGACTGGTTGTAAATCAAAAATCATCGAAATATGATTAGTCATTGTCTCCCATTTGGGGCATGAGTAAAATAGTCATGAATAATCAATCCATTGAAGTTAACAGCGGTAAAAAAATTATTATAAAGAAAGTATATAATAACATATATAAATACATAGGATAACTTTGTGTAAATAAAAAAATATATAAATTACTTTCTACTACAAATTCAGTGTTCCACTTGCCCTGCATCAATATCAAAACACATTTCCCAACGATGCAACGTCACCTGGAAAGCATTGATCAACAATACCCTCTGTAATATTCTCATTTACTTGGCGTATGCATTCTTTAAATATTTGCAGATTAGGAACCATTGTTCTGTAACCTGTTGTTTGATGAAACCCTCGGCGAAATAGTCCAGAAGTGTGAAGTCTGGCGAACTTGGTGACCAGATACGAAGAGATGCCCTTCCAATCCACACCTGTTGGGAAACATGGCTTTGAGATACTCATGTATATACAATCAGAGTTAAGAGTGGCGGTACTCCATTTTTTTTGTAACACCACTGTTTCCATGATACCATCTTGCAGTAACTGTTGCTTTGCAATATATCAAGATACACGTCTCCCGCGATTGTTTGCTCGGCGAACATGTATGAGCCATAAACTTTCGTTTAGACAAACCAAACATCAACTTTTCGTGAATTTCTTTCCCACCGGTTGTTTCATTGAGCAGCTTATCTCCCCATATGAAGAGTCCAGGGGAAAAACCTGCTAAGTCACAATTCTTATATTTTTCAGGAAACAAAATTTAAAGTTTAAATTTAATTTTCTGAAGTATTTTTTTTATTTTTGTTTAGGATGACTATTTAACTCATGTCACAAATGCTAGTCAATGACCAATCACGTTTCAATTAATTTTGTTTTACAACCAATGACAGTCGTGTTTCACCTCGCTCTTTATCGATTTCTCTTTATCAGCTCCTGCTTTTGTGATAAAGAAAGCTCCTCCTTTTTAATAATAATAATAATAATAATAATAATAATAATAATAATAATAGCTTTATTTTACCTGGCAGAGTTAAGGCCTTAAGGCCTTGTCTACCACTCAACCAGGTTTAAAAAATACAAACAAAAAATAGTCTTAAATCTAAATTACAATATATATATATATATAATATATATATATATAAACGATTACAAGTTATGAATACAATACAATTAATATTTATAATGTATTTTGATTTACTCTAAATTTAACGAATTAAATATATAATATGTACAATATATATAAAAAACAGGAAAAGATTAATGACATAGTATAAAATTAAATAAATAGAGAAAAATTAATTATTAGACAACAGGTAACTGTATAAGCGTGACTTAAAGGTACCAAGTGTGCGGCAACCCCTGATATCTTGAGGAAGGAGATTCCAGGAGCGGGCAGAGGCTACTGTGAAGGAAGTAGAATAGGAGGAAGTGCTATGAAGAGGAATTGTTAGCAGACTGCTATCTTGTGATCTAGTGTCAATATTGTGGTAAGAGGATAACTTCTCAAATCTAGACGCCAGGTAAGTAGGGATGTAGGAATTCAGAAGCTTGAAAAGTAGTGAAAGAGAGTGCAATTTACGTCTGTCAGTAAGACGGAGCCAAGAGAGGTTATTAAAGTGTTCGGAAATATGGTCATAACGGCGGATATTGAAAATGAATCGAACGCAAGCATTATGAACACGCTGCAGTCTCTGCGACAAGTCATAGTTTAGATCATTATATATAATGTCACAATAATCGAAGTGTGGTAACACAAGATTCTGCACAAGGATTTGTTTTAACGAAACTGGGAGAAAATTCTTTAAACGTCTAAGATAATGTAAGATGGAGAAAGTCTTTTTACATATGTGTTTCACTTGTGTTTGCCAGGTTAAATTTGCGTCTAGATGTAGTCCAAGATCTATTACTGAAGAAGAATAAGGGATGATTATATTATTTATAGTAATGTTTGGTAGTGTAGATATGTCAAAGGTTGTAAGCAGTCTTTGTTGTCCCATTAGAATTACTTGTGACTTGTTAGGATTTAGATTTAGACCGATACTTGAAGACCAGTTAAAGATGGATATGAGATCGTCATTCATTTTTGTCAAGCTGTTATAGAGAGAATGAGGAGGTGAATGTAGGTAAATTTGGAGATCATCAGCGTAGAGGTGATAACGGCAGTGCTTTAGTACAGTTGGCAAGTCATTTATGTAGATTGAGAAAAGAAGAGGTCCGAGAACACTGCCCTGGGGGACTCCAGCCGGCACGTTGCGCCAAGACGAAGATCTAGAGTTTAATGAAACGTATTGTTGACGACCGTGCAGGTATGAGTCGAACCAGGATACAGCGCTGTCAGACAAGTGTAGGTGCTTGAGCTTTATCATAAGTAAGTCGTGGTCTACTGTGTCAAAAGCTTTGCTGAAGTCAAGTAAGGTTAAAGGAGTCAATTGACGTCTGTCCACGGCTTCACGAATATCTTCAGTAATTTTTAGCAAAGCTGTGGTTGTGCTATGACCATATCTAAAGCCGGATTGATAAGGATCAAGGAGGTGATTTTCTTGGAGATATTCAGTCATTTGCTTATGTACAATATGTTCCAGGCTTTAGATAATGTCGGAAGGATGCTAATCGGTCGGTAGTCATTACAGTTAGCAGGTGTACTTATTTTTGGTATAGGCCGAACTCTAGACTGTTTCCATACAGTAGGGAAGATAGAAGTTATAAGGGAAGCATTAAAAATATGAGTCACTGTGGGTAGTATAATGTCAATGATTTTATTTAGCATTAAAATGCTGATGTTATCTGTTCCTTGTGCATTGGATTTAATCCGCTTGAGTGCTTTTTTAACGTCTATAGGCGAAATGTCGTTAAAGTGAAATTTATCTCTTCCTATATGGGGGGATGGGGATAAGTCTTTAAGAATGTCTATTTTAGTCTTGTTGTCTGGAGGTGTCATGGGTATTGAGGTAAAATGTTCATTTAAGTCATCTACAGAAATGTCTATAGAGTCAGTTGAGGGATTCAACTGTCTAAGTCCCATTGCACGGAGATTTCGCCAAGTGTCCCGTGCACTTATTTCAGGTCCGATTATACTGTGGGCGTGTCGTAGTTTGGCATTGCGTATAGTTTGTGTAGTTGTGTTTCTAAGTTGTTTGTACAGTTGCCAGTTCTCGTCATTTTTATGTCGTCTGTATGTTCGGTATGCTTTGTCTCGTTTTGACATAAGTTCACGTATTGAGTCATTCATCCAGGGTGCAGGGGGGCGGGAAAATCGTCGGGTTTTTACTGGTGCATGTCTATCATATAGTTGTAATATCAGTGTATTAAATGTGTCTACTTTTTCATCAACTGATCTAAGATTCCATATTGTGTACCAAGGTAGTTCTAAAGCGTCTGATTTTAGTTTAGTATCGTCTATGTTTTGTAAATTTCTGTACGTAATCAATTTAGAGCGTCTTTTAGGACATTGGAGTGAGTATTCTACGAATACAATGTCATGAGCAGATATGCCGGGAGCAGGAATTTGTCCATATGACAGTACTTTCTGTGGATGTGTAGTCACTATTAAGTCCAGTAGAGTGTCGGTATTAGCAGTATGATGTGTGGCAGAGAAAGGAACAATTGTCATATTTAAGCTTTGGAACATATTTTTAAGTTGTATGGCTGGTGAGTCAGTCTGAAGAAGATTTGTATTAAAATCGCCTGCGACAATAACGTGTTCATAATGAGGTAATGAATCGTTCAGAGCGTTTTCTAGATCCGAAAGGTGCCTTATTTTTGGAGGTTTGTATACAATGCATAAGAGACATTTTTTTAGACTGGCTTGAATTTCTACGAATAAGAACTCGGGGCGAGCGGAATATACAGAAGGGGACTTGTGGACAATTCTTGGATTAAGCTCATTTGATATAAAGGCACAAACTCCTCCACCTCTTTTATCTATTCTGTCATTTCTGAGCAATGTATATCCGTCTAGGTGAACAAGGGACGAAGGTATGGAAGGGGTCAGCCAGGTTTCCGAAATTAAAATGGCGCTCAGTCCAAGAGATGAAAATATGGTTTCAAACTCATCAAAGTGGGACAGAATGCTTTGTGAATTTACGTGAGCGATTTTAAGTGATGATTTATCAATAGAAAATGCATTCTTAAGTAGACTAGTAGTATTTGTTGTTGGAGGGGATGGTTGGGATTGAGGAATGTTGCTACCTGCGTTAAAAGTTGTCTGCACAATAAGAGGGTGATTGGAGAAGGTGAGTGAGTCAGAGGTTGCAAACAAGTCTTCATTTGTCAGCTCAATGTTGCCAATAGCAGAAAGTAAAAATAAACTATGTACTGTAATAACTCTAATAAAATTAAAATAATTTAGCTAAACAAAGAACTTAAAAAATTAAAATAAAACAAGTAAGTTGTCCTAAATAAAAAATAATAAACTTAAAACTTACCTAAATTAGAAATAAATTAACAATATAATTGTTAGCAAAGAAAAGACAAAGTAAACATATTTTACACTCAGGTCCTATCTAGTTGATATCCGTAGAAGATCTAATTTTGCGTTTTTCGCCATTTACTTTAGCTATGACGGCACCGTCCATTGTCCATACATTTTGAATACCGTATTTCTGTATACTCTCTTGTAGCAGGCGATAGCGACACTTCGTTAGGTCCTCGCGAACAGTGACCCCACTTCCTTTCAACTTTTTCTTGCTTAGAAAAACTTCACTGCGCTTGCGGTAACTAACAAATTTCACTATTATAGCCCGCGGTCTTTCAGCATTACTAACACCAACACGGTGACTTCTGTCAATGTCAGTCACTGATAAATCGACACCGATTTTTTTGGCCACCTCGATGGCTTTCTGGTCAGTGTCCTCTCCGGCCTCTTCTTTTACACCAAAAATCCTGAGGCATTGACGTCTCTGGTATTGTTCTAAGTCGTCTATTTTATTTTCTAACACCTCAATCTTTCTGTCTTTTTCATCGAGGGTCTTTTTCAGATCCTCAATTACTTTAGTGTTGTCCTGGATGGTCTTCTGCAGTTCCGCCACTACCTGGTCCCGCAACATGGACACAAACACCTGCAGAGTGCCGGGATCCTGTAGCGCCTCTTTCACCACACGTTTCACTGCTTCCTCCGTAGAACTTGTCGAATCGTTGTTAGAATTACGTGTGTTTTTACCCATGTTGTTAAATGTACACACTTTTGACACTAACTAATATAAATTTAAACTTAATCTCACTACGAATATACAACTGTAGCTATGAAATATCGAAGGCACCTGCTGAAAAATAACTTAAAACCTGGAGCGTAACTTGTGCGTGTTAGTAGCTAGCCGCCATCTGGACAGAACAGAACATTATTTTTCTCCAACAAATACATTAAATATAGCAAATAATGAACAGATTCCTTGATTTTACTGAGTTGTTTACTAAAAAAATAAACGAATAACCCGTAATGTTGATTATGAGATATAGTTTGATGTGTTTAATTATTTCACCACTTGGGTACATTCTTACAATATTGCGATCTTATTTGGCAATAAATAATATGATCACGCAGCAGTGAATGAACATAACCTCACATATCTGCTTTGTTTTCAAACATCGCCGTTTACATTAAATACATAAATATTTTAAAATAACTATAGTTAAACAATGATTTGTGAGTAAACAGATTCATTTTATTCGTTAAATAGTCCTAACAAATGCCACTCTCGATTTCCAAATTATCTAGATAAATTCATTCCTCACTTCGTGAGTCGTGAATTTATCGATAATTTAGAAATCACTCGTGGCATTACTTATGATAATATATATATATATATATATATATATATATATATATATATATATATATATACCAGAGATACATTAGTACTGAAATGGTATACATCTGATTAAGGTGTAAAACAATATGCTGAATTTTTTGTCATGAATGCAATTTGTACAGAGGAAAAATATGGTAAGTCCATAACATATTTCAAGTTGCTACTAGGTTTCAAACACTTGTCACTTATTTAATTTATTGGTTCAGGTTTATATGGATCGCACTGTACATGTGATATGACATTATAACAACTCACTGGCACTATCGAATCCTTAGGTTCATGGCCACGCGGACATAAGCTCTCCAAAAATACCTGTCCTGAGCTTGTGTTTCCCAATCATCCCCTGAATAATTTACCACCCTCAAATCATGGTTAATTTTATTCTCTCGCCTCGTTATCTGCCTACATACTGTGCACTTTCCCTCTGGTTTTCGTACAAGGACTTTCCAAAGCCCACTTTCATTCCCCATTCGTGCCATATATCCTGCCCATATCAATCTACGAGATTTAAGATTTCTTATTATATCTGGTTTCCCCATGTTTTTGTCTAATGTCGCCAGGTTGTTTTTTTTTCAGGACACGTCTAGCTTTCTTTCCTGGCATTGGCGGAATTGTAATCCATTTCTTATTTTATGGACCTGGAAGACGGAACTACGTTCCCTCGATGATATATGATGGGTGTTAAATGATAATGAAGCGCCAAGAGAGTTCTTAACCTAAATTCCAGACCATGGGCAACCACTGACCTTTAAAGAAAAATTAGATTCCCTGGACTTGTTAGAATATTCCCCTGTTTTGCATGGACTTGTAAGATTTTTCCCCTGTACACGTTTTAAAGATATTGAAATATCTTTGGACTTGTCAGATTGTTGCCCAATTCTTTGAAACCATCTAAAACTACACTGGCTGAGCTATCAAATTATTTAAAAAATCAAAAAAATCTGTAATTTTGGACTAATCAGGTTTTTCCCCTGAACTCTTCATATACGATAATTGTGTCGATGAACACGTCCACAAACGTGAAATGTGAAAATGATATGTTCCATTAAGTTATCCCGGACTCCAGCTTCGTCGTGCTGCGCAATCTTTGGCTTTCAGTTTGCGGACAACTTGCGTATGATATACTGACACCGCTGGACTATTTCGCTGGGGGTTCATCAAGCAACAGGTATATAGAACCGAGGTTCCTAATCTCAGAATGCTTAAAGGGCATATACGCCAAGCGAGTGAAATGATTACAGAGGGGTATGTTGGTGAATGTTTTCCGAGAGACAGTACGTCGCGTCGTAGGGAAACGTGTTATGAGATTGATGGAGGTGTTCTGGAACACTGACTTTGTAGTAGTTATTATTTTATATATTTTTTATTTGGACTACGTTATCACAAAAATGCACTTGGACTTTATGAGAACAGTGTATAATTATAATTATTTGTGACAGGTAAATTAAATTTAGAAAATACATAAACCGAGCTAGTTGGCTTAGGCGGTAACGTTTGAGACTTTTATTCGGGAAGTATGTACAACTTATTGCCCGAGGAAAATATTGTACCAAGCCCTAATATATCATTATTGTTATTATTATTTATTTATATGCAGAATTTAAATATTTACACATCTTTTTGTGCTAAAGTTTTATTTTTCTTCTCCACTCGTCTCTCTCCATCCAATCCATGCCCTCCAGTCCTCTTGCTCTCATTCCAGTTCTTATTTCCTGCATTCACGAATTTCGAGGTCTTCCTCTCCTCCTTCTTCCAGGTGGACACCATTCCAATGTTTTCCTGGGTAATCTTTCTTCTTGCATTCGTCGTACGTGCCCATACCAATTTAATTGCTTATACCGTATATAATCTACTATTGAATAACCAATATTCATTTTTTCTCTTATGACAGTATTTCTTCTTCTTCTTCTTCTTCTTCTTCTTCTTCTTCTTCTTATTATTATTATTATCATTATTATTATCATTATTATTATCATTATTATCATCATAATTATTATTATTATTATTATTATTATTATTATTATTATTATTAATTAGAATGCATACTTGATAGCCTTTCACGATATCATATAAAAATTTTCTTAGGAGATTTTAATGCAAAAGTGGGGCGGGAAGATATATTCAAACCAACAATAGGCAAATTCAATCATCATGAAGATAGTAATGACAATGGGGTTAGATTAGTTACCTCTGCCACACCAAAGAATCTTATTGTTAGCAGCACAACCTTTCAGCATAAGGATATTCATAAACTCCTCTACTATTTAATTTTGTACTAGAGCATGACATCAAATCTTTAGAGGATGAAGAAAGCCTACAACTCAATGGTATAAATATGCTGTTAGTTTATGCTCATGATGTAGTACTATTGGGTGATAGCGAGGAGATACTAAAGACCAACACGCACACACTATTGAGTAACATTAAGAAATTGGGACTGGAAGTAAATATCAATAAAACTAAATACATGGTCACACATAGAAGTACATTAATAATCGAAATTTATATTGCTATTTGGCCATTCCATAAAATATAAATCTTCTTCTTCGTCCAACCAAGTCTTGTGCTTATAGGCCTGTTACGATCTCACTGATGAATTTTGTATGCAGCGTTTCCTTGGATGTCCCAAAGACCTCGTCCCTGTTGGAGAAACATGGCCATGGGAACTCTGTCTGAACTCATTCGTTGTAAATGATTCATCCAGTTGTCCTGGTATCTATGTATGTATTTAGTGACCGGTTCTAAACATAGTTCCTTCAAGACATCATCATTGCATTTGTGATCCCAATTGGTATACAAATATCTTATTGCTTGCATCCCTTGTTGTATTTTATATTACTTCTGTTATCTGCAGTATCGCTAAAATATATCCTAAATATTTTATTTTACCAGATAGAATTAATACCGTAAGGCCTTCTCTTCCACTTCACCAGGGTTAAATTATACATGTAATAAAATTTCGAATTATCCACATGCTGATTAATAATACATAATAGGCATAGGCTACACAATATAGAGTTGACAAGGAAAGAACAAAGCATATGAATAATATTTTTTTATTTAGAAATACATTCCACAATACAGTGTTTCTGCTTCAACCCAAAGTGATTTGTCGCCAGAGGTTCCTGTCCAGTGCATCTTATTCCCTCAAATCTCTAGCTTCCATACTTCTCCTCACTCCGTCATCCAACGTTCTCTAGGTCTGCCTCTTCCACTTCTTCTATTAGCTTTCCAATTAAGGATTTTTTTTGGTATTCTCTCTTCTTCCATTCTTATGAGGGATCTGTATTATTTCAAACGTTTCATTCTATTTTTTCCCCATATTTTTTTTTTTTCAACTTGCATAATTCCCTTATTTTGCTATTTCAGACCTTATCCCTTCTTGAAATTCTTGTTGATCGCCTCCAAAAATCCATTTCTACTGATAAACAGTTTGCTGGCTTGTTTTCTACTTTCTGTCCAGGTTTCGGACCTATATAATAAAATTCTTTGTAACAGAACTTGAAATATAGTTTTCTCCTCTCTGTATATTATATACCTAATCCAAAGCACTGAGTTCACCATACCTATGATTCTTATTCCATCAGTTATTCTTCTTTCAATTTCTGTAGTTGAATTATTTTTATCTAAAATTGATCCTAAATATTTAATTTTTTTTTTAACATTACGTATTCTTCCTCTCTATCTATCTTCGGGTTTTTAAAGCTGCTGCCGTCTTCCCGTGCCAAACCTCCAAAGCCTACGGTCTTGGGCATCTTCGATGCTTAGCCCTCTATCTTGCATTACTGTCTTCATGTTTTCCTTCCATGTTAACCTTGGTCTTCCTCTTTTCTTCTTTCTGTTTACGTATTCTTCCTGAATTACATATTAGCTCATCTGTTGTATCCAATGAAATATATTATGTTTTATTATAATTTATATGTAATCCCCATTTTTTTTGTATTCTGTCTCTAATTTCCTTAACATTGAAATATGTATCATCTGGTTCCTGATAAATCACCACCTGATCATCTGCGAATAGTAGATGATGGAGGTAATAATTATCTTCTATTTGAATTCCCATATATTTGCAGTGTCTTGACCAATTCTTTGTACATTATCAATATATATTTTGAACAACGTTGGTGATGAGCAACATCCTTGTAGTAGACCTTTTGATGTTTGGAATTTTTCTGAAAGTCTGTTTCCCATCTTAATTTGACATTTGTTCTCTGATAATTATCTTATAATACTAATTGTTTTGTCATTTATATTCGCCTCTTCTAGGTCTTTCCAGAGCACGATTCTGGGTACACTATCATACACCTTTAACAAATCAATAACGATCAAATCTACTAATTGCGATTTCTCTCGTCATTTCTCTAACACCTGTCTCAGAATGAATATATTATCAGTGCATGATTTGTCTGCAGTGAACCCAATTTGTTCTCCCATATATTTGTATACTCTGTCTAACCTATGTTTTGTAATGCGAGTGAATATTTTCATAGTTAAGTTATTCTCACATATATCTCTATAATTACTGCAGTTTCTTCTCTCTCCCTTCTTATATTGGGGCGGTACGTTTATTTTGGAGTGTTTGTTAAATGTCACTTGGGTTTCACTTTGATTTAATTGTGAATTTACTTGCCCTCCTCGGTAGCTAGTCGGTTCCTGTTTCAGGGTGAGCGCTGAGACTCCTATCTATATAGGGTTCGGAAGGAGAATTGCGTGGGAACAGACAATCACTAATTGTTTGAATTATTTTATTTAATTAATCTCTGCCAATTTAAATGAACGTTACACAGTAAAAATAAAACCTTTGTGTCCCTGGCCTTCGATATTTCGCTAATGAGGACTAGCAAATGACTTATGAGTTCGGGAGATTTTCCCTAAGTCCATAATCGTTGTTACAAGATATTTTTTTACTATACATTCAAGATCTTCTTCCTTCTAAGTGTCGAGTATAAGTGTCAGTGTATTAAATTTTGTCCTCATGAGTTCCGTATCGAAGTCAGGATCAATTATTCCCATATATGGCTATACCCTAACTCTGATTTTGATTGGTTAGAATATTTAATCACATGTCCTCCAAGGGCGTAACTAATTTATTTAAACCACCACCTACCTTTTGATTTTATTCTCACGGCTAGGGACCGTGTTTGCCAGCTTGGGCTTTTCGCGATTGTAAATTTGGAGTTTGACATTTCTCCAAAACGTGAGTTTTGAAGCTAGACCCAGCTTAAACATTTCAGGTCTAATTTGAGGAGTTACATGTTTATGACCTCTTTTACTTAGGGTTTCAACCGCTTCTTGTGAGAACTATTTACCAACATGAAACTTAATTTATTTTTAACTATATTCTATTCCTTCATTATTTATTCATTTCTTATATTCATTAATCACTATTAGGGCCGTATCATATTCGTCTCAATATATCGAGCTTATAAACCCCAATTTCATATCTGAGGGTATTGTTCCTCCTATAAGAATATTTGTATAAAATTTCATAAGCAATTTTATCACTTTTAGTCCTCCATATTTTAATAACTCTAGATTAATTCCATCAGGTCCACTGGCTTTCCCATTTTTCCCTTCATGGATACATGCTGCCACTTCAACCTCAGATATTTCCCAATCTCATGATTAAATTTTAATTCTTCCATGTATTCCGGCCATTCCTTATTTAATATGTTTTTGCAACATTGTTCCCATTCTTTTAGTGAAATTAATTCCATGTTTTTCGACGTGACACATTTGTTCTCAATTTCTTTCAAGTTTCCCAGGCTGCTGTTGATTGTTTAAATCCTATTTGGCAATTTATTTTTGCACATATTCAGTCCCAATGGTCATTTTAGCTTTCCTTATTTATTTTATTACTATATGCTTCTTTATATATATATATATATATATATATATATATATATAAGAAAAATAAGTGTTTGAATTGGATTCGCCTGCTGGTGTAATGGATAACACGCTGAGGTACAGACTCAGAGTTCCGGGTTCGAATCCCGTCCAGGCATTTATTTTTCTTATCATGCTATATATATATATCCATCCATAGTAATTCTGCCCGAGGGCAAGTTCTTCACTGTAATCATAGCATTTGCATTCTATGCTTTGCAGCTTTACTAGAGAATTGTAGGTGTGGTAGCTTCCCTTTGCTTTCCATACCGGTGAAGGATGACATTTGTCTTGCAGGTGAGGAAAAACCCAGATAAAAACCTCACCCAGAAAAACTGTCCCGACCGGGGATCGAACCCGGGCCCGCAGCGTGACAAGGCAGCACGCTACCTCGAGACCACAGTGGTGGACATACATGCATATATTCCTCGGTGTTTCAACTGAGCCAATTTTCATAAGCTTTCTTTTTTGTCATCTATTTTCTGCAAAGTGTCTCGTGTTATCCATTCATTCATATTTATTTTTTCCCTAGAGTTTCGAACGCCACTTTTTAAATACGCTTTACAATGTATTCGTATATTTCATCAGTATTTCCATCCCAATCTTCATTTAATTCTTGATCCATTCTTCGTTCATAAAACATCTTTCATCTTTTAACAGATATACTCGTATTTTAAACTTGTCATTTTTAACTTCCCTCCTTACTTCGTCAGAATAATAATAATAATAATAATAATAATAATAATAATTATTATTATTATTATTATTAATATTATTATTATTATTATTATTAATATTATTATTATTAATATTATTATTATTATTAATATTATTATAATAATAATTATTATTATTAATAATAACTATTATCATTATTAGTATATAATAATAACTTTATTATTATTATTATTATCATTATCATTACATTAATTTACACTACAGAGTTCTAAGTCCTAACATTATTCATTCACTGCGTATCCTATCAATCAATATCTGCTGAAGCGTAGTCCTTCGTAAAAAGAGGAGAATAGTGAATTTATTAAATGGTGCAATAACTGTTTAGTGTAATAAAACACGACTTTCGTACATGTAGTTTAAATAAATATTTGTGTATGTGATTGCACTTAGAAGTGGAAACTAAGCTTCTTTGTTTGCATATGTAAGCGTTTCCGTAACAGCTATAAAACAATGAACCGGTTTATGGAAACATTTTTATACCAATATGATGTTTTTAAGGACGTTACAAGGCAACGTGCAGTTTTTATATTCATTATTTTGTTTTCAGCTGAACTAAATAAGCCAATTTTCCCATTCAAGAGAAATCATGTTAAAGATAATAATTAAAAATCTTTTCACGAATCAAAATTAAAACTTTGAACTCGATGAAATGATCTGCTCCAGTTATAAAGGCTGTAATTTAATTTATTTGTTTATTTAGCGGGTTTCCAATGCTGACAACTTCTTCCTGCGCAATTAAATAGATGTCGCTTTATAGCAATTTTCCTTGTTATTCCAGTCTGTATCATTGTTTTTCTCTTTCCTGCTGCTTAAAATTTCTTGGATGGTGGTAGAAATTGATTTTCTTTTCTTCTCCTGCTAGGTGATATTGATTAATGATATGGAATATATATATATATATATATATATATATATATATATATATATATATATGCGAAATATGGCCTATTACTTTAAGAGATGAGGAAATATTACGAGTATTTGAGAATAGAGTGCTTAGAAAATTCTTTGGACAAAGAAACGAACAAGAGGTGATTGGAGAAAACTCTAAAGTAGTTAGCTACATATTCTTCATGGGGAAACCCGATGTTATAAGACGCATTGCTTCCTATAGTCTGCGTTAGGCTTTACATGTCGTATAAACTGTGAATAAAATAGGGGCATGGATACCATTTGTAGAAATAAACCAGGGGAAAAATCCCAGTAAGAAGGGCAAGAATGAGATGGGAGAATAAGTGACCATGATTTGAGAGAGCTGAATTATACAGGGAACGATTAGAAAATATTAGCCAACGATAGGGATGTATGGAGATTTTATGAGTAATTAAGTTATGTACGAGTATATACACTGCTCAAAAGAAATAGGGGATATTGTAGAATTACCTACTAAGACTATGTTTTTTGGAATTGTATTAGATGCAATCACTTTCTATTACTCCAAGATAATGTAAACAAGAGTTTGAAGTGGTTACGTAACCTTGGTACCACACCAGAGGGCAGTGTCTGTACTGTTGATGTGAAAGGGTGGTGTGGGGGTGAATGTTTTGTTGCTGTTTTTAAATTCAGTCCAGTTTTCAATTAGTGAATGACTTGCCTTAGGGACAGTAATGCCTCGACAACTTGATTTACCTGAACCAATGGCTTGGAGGGCCATAAGAAGGATGGAAGCTGGACAGACACAACAAGAGGTGGCACAAGCCATTGGGGTGTCTCAAAGCGTGATTTCCAGTCTTTGGAATCGTTTTCAAAGAACAGATACTGTTCACAGAAGAGCCGGACAAGGTCGACCATGGGCAACAACAGCAAGGGATCATCGTTACCTCATGTTAACAGCCCATCGGAATAGACAGCAGAATGCAACTCAACTGCGAAGTACACTTCAAACAGCAACAGGACGCAGGGTGTCAACTCAAACTGTCCGTAATCGACTGCATGGAAGTGGTCTCTATTCCCCTAGGGGCCATAGTGTGTACCAGGTTAACTCCACAACACCGTAGAGATCGCAGAAACTGGGCGGAGGAACATCGTGGGTGGAGGTATGCCGAATAGGATCAGTTCTTTTTTCTGATGAGTCGCGATTCAACGTGGAATGTGATAGTCGGCGTGTATTCATCTGGAGGGAAAAAGGGACACGAAACAATCCAGCATTTGTACGTGAAAGATCCCCATATGGTGGCGGTGGATTGATGGTGTAGGCAGGAGTCAGTAGTGGTGGACGTACGGACCTCTACGTCATACAAGCTGGTACTTTGACTGCGGTAAGGTATAGAGATGAGATTCTCCGACCTTTTGTCGTGCCTTATGCTGGTGCCGTAGGTGATTCTTTTCTTTTTATGGACGATAATTCACGACCCCACAGAGCTGGCTAGGTGGACGACATGCTGGAAGTGGAGGGTATCGAGCGTATGCAATGGCCAGCTTCCTCCCCGGACTTAAATCCGATAGAGCATGTGTGGGGCGCATTGCATGCAGACCAGCACCTCCCACAACTGTTCCAGAGCTGCACATTGCTCTTATGGAAGAGTGGCCACGTATCCCCCAAGAACTCATTGCTAACCTCATTGCATCAATGTCACACAGGTGTGAGGCAGTGCTGGCCGTTCGAGGAGACCATACACCATACTAAAGGAACATTTTCACCCATGTTAATGCTGCTTTGTTTGTTTGCCATATTCCTAATCAGGATCTCTTAGACATCTGGTGTGGTACAGAGGTTACGTAATGACTTCAAACTCTTGTTTACATTCTTTTGGAGTAATAGAAAGTGATTGCATCTAATACTGTTCTTAAAAACATAGTCTTAGTAGGTTATTTTACAAAATCCCCTAATTTTTTTGAGCAGTGTATATGTCCACCGCTGTGGTCCCGATGTAACGTGCTGCCTTGTCACGCAGCGGGCCCGAGTTCGAATCCCGGACGGGACAGGCTCCTGGGTGAGTATTTTTCGAGGTTTTTTCCTCAGCTGTAAGACAAATATCAGGAAGCTTAGGGCCAACGGTCCCCGAAAATCATCCGGCCATCATCACATTCTTATCATTATCATCAACCTTCACCGATGTGGAAGGCAACGGGAAGCTACCACACTGCCATGATTGCAGTGAAAGACCTTCCCTCGGGCAGAATTATATATACCACAATTTTGATGTCATATTCCGCCCCAATGATCAAGGAAAAATTTATCAATCCCAGTTATCTATTATTTTAATTTATATATCAGGTTTTACAACTTTCTGAACCCGTTAATCTATTGTCATGGTCCTCATATTTGTCTCTCATTCCAAACTCTTACGTCCAATCATTTTGCCCCTCATGCTGCTTAAAACTCCGTCAATCTACGTTATTTTTGGCCGATCTCATTTTCTTCTTCTGCCAGGTGACAGTCATTCTAGTATTTCTCTTATGTCTTCTGTCATTCATTTCACATAAACATACACTTTAATTGTTTTTTTTATAAAATCTAATTGTTCTACATATGTATATGAATTTATTCAATTTATTTTCTTCATAAAATTGTTTATCGTATGTTACATCATATCCCAGGTAATTGAAATGGCTTGCTAGATCTATTATTCTATTTATTTTTCAAATGTTTACACGTAGCTGAGAATACTCTTTGAATGCTATAACCTATGTTCGATTTTCAGATGTTTCCAGACCATATTCTTTTGAGGTTGCATATAACTTACGCATAATTAATTCGCTGGCTCAATCGAACCCGTGGGTTCGTGGCCCCGCGAACGTAAACTCTCCATACATTCCTATCCTGAGCTAATGTTATCCAGTCATCCCCTGTATAATCTATTTCCCTCAACTCATGGATAATGTTATTCACCTATCCATTCTTGGTCTACCAACTGGCCGTTTTTTCTCTGGTTTTCCTACAAGAAGCTTCATTCACCTCTTTAATTTCCCATGCGTGCCACATGTCCTGCCCATATCAATCTATACATATCATGGAACTTATGCGTAGCAAATTGCAATTTATCTTCAGTATCAGCAATTACTACTTGATCGTCCGCAAATAATACAGTATCAAAAATAATGTTATTTATTTTAAAATGAGTTTTTAAAACATTCTTCCAGTGATTTACAATGTCGTCAATAAATATATTAAAAAGTTCTGGTGACAATGGACACCCTTGTCTGACACACAGTTGGTTTCCTTAATATCGTATTTGGTATTATATTGTATTAAGAATGAGCTTAATATATGCAGCTAAACAAACAAATTCAAAGAATACAAATACAATTAGTTCGACCAAATTCAAAGAATGGATCAAGAACGTATAACAAAACAGTTATTCACATATAAGCCAGAAGGGTGTAGATGTGTGGGACGGCCAAGAGCACGATGGAGACATCAGTTTTCTGCATGAGACCAGAACGAACATTTTGTAGTTCAATCAACGAATAAGAAGATGATGATTATAATTTAATTTAATTGTTCTAGATTTTAATTCCCGTGTTTCTGCATCATATGTCGTATTTAAATATTATTAAAATTTTAATATTTTTAAATATCACAATGTTATAATATAATGTACGGTTAAAAACTATAAAATAGTTACCTTGTAGGTCCGTCTCCTCAACTTAAGTTCTTTTAAAACTCTGTAGCCTTTCGGGACTTGTCCCATCATCAGCAGAATGCATTGGGTCCGTTCTTGTTGACCCTTGTTGAAGCACTCACTTGGTTGTGAGAATTTTGTACACAATCCTCTGCACAAAATTCTCACAACCAAGTCAGTGCTTCAACAAGGGTCAACAAGAACGGACCTAATGCATTCTGCTGATGATGGGACTAGTCCCGAAAGGCCTACAGAGTATTAAAAGAACTTAAGTTGAGGAGACGGACCTACAAGGTAACTATTTTATAGTTTTTAACCGTACATTATATTACTGATAACTAACTAATACCTCAACGGAAACTCACCAAGAATTTTACTAGTATCGACAGTGTTATATAGTTAAAAATTCAATGCACGGTCTCGTCTGTTATCGTTATATCCTCTTACGATTTTCCATCGCATATGCCTACTGGTCTCTGGTTTCTGAAGCAGTGCACGACAATATAAAATAATAAAATATAATTTACTAAAGTTTGCAATGGGTGGGGCTTCTATGAGTTATAAAAAATGGGGTTACAGGGAAGGATTTTGAACCATAAATTAACATTTAAGAGGAGAGTGGGACGACCACGGATTCAATGAACCAGTTTTCGATATATGTTTGTAGTGTTAGAGTCAAGGACACCTTGAAGCTAGCATAAAATAGATTTCAGTAGTAGACTAACATTAACTTGTAGAATCGGAGGCATCAGGCTGTGACTTTAAATAAGGTACCGCTAAATCTCCCAAAGTTCGCCACTTCAAACAATATTTTTTTGTAATGAAAAAATTCTTTATTTTTTCTTTTCAGAAAGACAAACATGGTGTCTTGAAGCTAGTATTCTTAAACATATAGATAGCACTGTGTTTAATAAATGTAATATCCTTTCTCATTAAAAAAAATGATGAGTGGGAGTTGCGAAGGTTAAATTAGGATACGTGCGTCCCTAAGTTCGACACATACGTATACTTAATACTTAATCACTGGCACTATCGAACCCGTAGGTTCATGGCCGCGCGGACATAAGCTCTCCATACATCCCAATCCTAAGCTAATGCTTTTCAATCATTCCCTCTATAATCTACTTCCCTTAAATCATAGTTAATGTTATTCTCCCACCTCATTCTTGGTCTACCAATTGGACGTTTTCCCTCTGGCTTTCCTACAAGAAGCTACACTCACACACACACACACACACACACACACACACGTATTTATTGTAAATTTATATTAAAACTCGATTACTGTAGAATTTAATGTAATATATTGTAACATACGTAGATCAAAGACAACATGATCGATTTACATTTTATACTTAATATTAGTGAAAATAATCAAGGAGACAAATAATTTTGTAAAATTAAAATTTAAAGAAGGAAACATAATACAGAAAATAGTACTTTAATGTTGCAGTTAATGTAATCGGTATTTTAGATTGCAAATTAATGAGATCCATTTCAGCTCAAGTGGCGAACAAAAATTTCGTGCTCAAGTGGCGAACATAAAAAAAGTCAGAATTCATTAAACATACAAGAAAATAACACATAGCTATAGTAAATGTATTTCTTTCTAATGCAGTAGCTACAAATTACTAATAATATGCTTAAAGTGAATTACACTGAGCAACAAAAAAGAAACTTTTTTTTTCTCTCAGAAAGAAAAATATGTGATTCTGATAGTATTTTTTCTCCTGAATTCAAATATGTTATCGGTTTTTCTCCATCACGCAAGGTTTCCGAAAGACAGGAATTTATAATTTCAAACACTTTAATATGTTCTACAACCACTATAGATAGATAGATGGAAAGCTCTGCGGCCATCACTTAAGTGTTGGCGGTGAGCGATCCATTTTGGTCCTCCTTAATAGGTAGAACCCCGGGTTCCTGTAAAATACATTAGCCCCGGTTTAAATTTTGAAGTTAATTAGCAGAGTGAAGTCGGAAGCGGACCTTTTGGGGTTCTATTCCAGCATTTGCTCTTTGGATTGAGGGAAACGGCTTAAAACCTCAATCGGAATAGTCGATCACGCGGTATCTTGCCAAATTTGGCTTTCGGATGACTCTATATTGGGAGGGCATCCAGGCTTCTCTTTATTTAAATATAATGTGCGTACATTTCAGATTATTACAATTAATCATACAATTATGGTAACGTGCATTTTTTATAATTTTTTTTGTATTCTTCAGTTGTAGCTGTTCTATCTGTAGTTGTCAGGTGATGTCAGTTTCGCTGGAACTGGTAGGATGAACCTGTAGCAGTAAGATTAGTTATTAGTTTTTAATTTGTTGTGTTAATATATTTTATTAATGTACATTATATGCTAATGTTGTAATTGTAATTGAATAATTGTGTAATGTATTTCTGTGTGTCTGTGTGTGTGTGTGTGTGTGTGCCCTATCAGCTTTCACTGGTCAAGTGTTCTCCAGAATCCATTTTGGACGCTTGTGTTTGCTGTTGGCTGTTTCATAGGTTCCCAGCGATGCCACGAGTGGATTATCATGACCTTCACATGTATTATAAAATTTAAGAGCCATGCGTTTAATATACTCTTTCTACAACCGTAACTACACGTATTCGACCATTCGGACTCACCTAGCAAGTAAGAAATGACGATTTTCTGCTATATTTCGCCTGTGGAGCATCCTCGTGATGGTCCAACAATAATCGGCCAGCACATTAGGATTTCATTTGCCTTAATATCTCTTTTCCACAGATGAAATCTCCTGATGCAAGTGTTCCCCGTTTTATTTTACAATGGACAAATGGACGATAAAACGTTTGAAAAAATAATTATTTAAATTCATTAATTGAAATTGAAATAAAAAACTGTGGGTGATGGAGAAATTCCGAATACATATTTGAAAACACGATAAAACACTGCATTAAGTACAACTATTGGTACTCATGAGACAAAAATCACGTTGAAGTGTTATTCATGGCTGAATTCAAATACCTAGGAACAATAATCACAAATAGGAATGAGATGCACGAAGAAATTAAACGTAGGCCCAATTCTGGAAATGCGTGCTATTATGCATTGCAGAGACTTTTGATGTCCCAACTCCTTTCAAAAAACGTCAAACTGAAAATATATAAAACCATTATTCTACCAGTTATATTATATTGATGCGAAACATGGACTCTTACTTTAAGGGATGAAAGGAGATTACAATTATTTGAGAATAAAGTACTTAGGTAAATTTTTGGACCAAAGAGAGATGAACAAACAGGTGAATGGAGAAGACTACGTAACAATGAACTACATGGTCTTTATAGGAAGCCAGATATAATAAGAACAGATAAGTCTCGTAGACTGCGATGGGCAGGACATGTTGCACGTATGAATGAAAGACTTGCATGGAAGCTTCTTGTAGGAAAGCCAGAGGGAAAACGCCAGTTGGTAGACTAAGAATGAGGTGGGAGAATAACAATTAACTATGATTCGAGGAAGTAGATTATACAGGGAATGATTGGAAAGCATTAGCTCAGGATAGGGATGTATGGAGAGCTTATGTCCGCGCGGCCATGAACCTACGGGTTAGATAGTGCCAGTGAGTAAGTAAGTAAGTAAGTGTTATTCACGTATTACACATGAAAACATTGACTATTCCACTGTATGAAACAGATACTATGTATTAAGGGATATATTCAGCAATCACAACTAACACATCCAGTATCTCAACGTAAACTATTATTATTATTATTATTATTATTATTATTATTAGTAGTAGTAGTAGTAGTAGTAGTAGTATTACTATTAAAATTATTGTTATTATTACTATTATTATTCAAGGACTTTGAAGCTGTAGCCTTCTTCCCGTTTCCAATCTCCATCTATTTCGATAAAAGCCATATGTTTTCTTGAAGACCCATAGAAGATAATTATTTAACTTTTTTCGTACCAAGGATTTCTTGTTCTTCTCCCGAATACCCCTACGGCTGGTATCCAATGAAAGAAATTTTTAGGCCATTGTCTTTGTCACTTCTTCATTTGGAGTCCATACCATTTTAATTCCCTCGTATAAGTTTTGGTTATTAACCAAGAAAGAATAAAGGGAAATTCAAGCAGCAGAAATGAGATTATTGATATCTGTAGCGGGCTATACCTTACTGGATAAAAAAATAAGATATGAAGGAAGAAATGGACATGTTTAAACTGTATAATAAAACAATATAGAAATTATTGGAAACATTATTCAACGATTGAATATAGAACGCATTGCGAAACTGATGAACCCTTACCCAAAACTTGAAGAAAAATTGATAGACCGAAGATAAGATGGATTCAGTAGTGTTGTAAAATGAGATTGATAGATTATTATTATTATTATTACTATTACTATTATTATTACTATTACTATTATTATTACTATTATTATTACTATTACTATTATTATTATTATTACTATTATTATTACTATTATTATTACTATTACTATTATTACTATTACTATTATTATTATTACTATTATTATTACTATTATTACTATTATTATTATTATTATTATTATTATTATTATTATTGATATCTTGGCGCAAGACATTCGCCCTCCACTTCAGGGTCCCGAGTTCGCGCCTCAGTCACTCGATGTGGGGGTCATGGTGGACATATCCTTGGTTAGGCAGGTTTTTCAGGGACTTCGCACGTTTTATCGTACCAAAACTTCATTTCACAACTTGTCCATATTCATGTCAACCATTTTTTTTTCATTTAATTTCATCTGCTCCTACATATTGCAAAAGGCGAGTTGGCATCCAGGTATAGGTATGTCACAGACCTTTAATCATAGGAACTTCATCTCATCTTATCCCTCGACGTGACATTACGCCGGGCACGAGTAGATGGTTTTCTTTATTATATTATTGTTATTATTATTATTATTGTTATTATTAGTATTATTATCATTAGTATTATTATTTTTATTATCATCGTTATTATCAACAATAATCTATCAAGAGATTGTGATTTTGTCTACTGTAATGAAAAACTCAACCTCGCGTTGGATTTGGATCGAATCGATTGTTTAGCGAATAATACAACATCAGAAGCTAAAAATAATTATAATGTTTAATATTTACCAAATATGGGGTTATATAATACGATCTTACTTCCAAGCGATTTCTAAGAAGGCTGTATAGTTATAAATAGCGTATATTTATTGTTGAATCTCTTTGGGCTTGGGAAAAATCAATAACGGAAGATTGTATGAGAAATAACTATTAACAATAGTGCCGATTCATTATACAACATTTAATAACTTTTTAGAGCAATAAAACTAACCTTTCTTTTTTCTGGTAATTTCTTGAGTTTTTTCTTTTGGCATTTCTTGTTGTACCATATCGATCGTACATTGTTGAATCGATATCCTTCTCAAAGAAGTTAATTTGCGCAGATTTCTCTCATTACGTATTCTAATTATGAAAGTTGTGTTGGCAATACTGACAGGAAGAGGCAATTTTATCAACAGGAGGAGGCAGTTTTATCGGTTATGAAATAATAGTAATCGTTATTATCATTGTCATTTTTATTATTAGAAATCATATTTTTATTTCACCTCTATCTGAATATATAATACGAGTGTGATAGTTTCTACTTGTGAAAATGGTAAAGCAATATTTGTAAAACAACATCGCTAAAATGTAAATAACTGTGTGAGATATATACAAATAGAGATTGCAGCCTTGTTTTTTTAAACTGAACTTTTTCCTGAACCCTTTGTAAGAGATGTTAATGTTCGAAACAAGACTTGAACTCGTGAAAAAAGTCATGGAGGCCACGTGGTGACATTGAGACACCGAGACACCATTTTCGTGGATATAGTAAAATACAAAATGTGCGTTAGATGCTTGCTTCTTAGTCTGGCCTTGAATGAAATAAAGACACGTGGATGCCCACTGTGTAGTTATTCAGTAGACATCGTAGATCGTCGACTTGAAATAATTGAATAGTTGAGTATAAAATGGGCCCATCTCCACTTCCCCCCCCCAAATCACTCTAGCACATAAATTGCAACGAATTAATAACATGCGTATCTGATGTATGTATGTGTGTGTGTATATATATATATATATATATATATATATATTATGAAACTCCATTTTGAGTTAAAAAAATAAAATCCACTAATTTGTTTACAATTCATCGAATTGTGATAAGTTACATTTCTTTGACACAATAGAGGTATTTTCCTCTGAATATGGGGGTTTCTTTCACTCTCAAAGCATATTATGTTGTAGCAATAAATATTGGTTTTTGTTATTTATTTATTTGTCCAAGGCTGCGCTGGTTTAATGGTAACGTCCCTGCTTGTGACACAGCGGGCCCGGATTCGAGCCTCGGTTTGGAAAATTATTCTAAGTGAGATTTTTTTTGCTGTTTTTTTCACCTGTACGACGAATGTCGAGAAACTTTAAGGTCCAAGTAGTCTACGAACTCCATTTAGCCAATACAATAATCCATATCACATTCGCCATATGCTTCAGATTTTTTTCATGTGTTAGACATAGTGGTCTGTTACGGTCTCAATCCAACGTTTGAAGGGTCTGCCCAAAGATCTCTTGCCTGGTGGCTAGTAATTTATGATTTGACGTTGTACTCTTTTTTTGCTCATTCTTCCTACGTGAGATTTGCAGTTGTTTCTGTATTTTTGTACATATTCCATGACTGATTCTGCTTGTAATTTTCTGGGAATCTCAGAATTCCTTTTATGGTCTGTTCTTGAGTAACCTGCAGTACGTCTCATAAATTTCAATTTTGCCGCAGTTAGACTTTGTTCATCTACACTGCGAATTGACCAGGCCTCACTGCCGTAACATAATATGGGTCTGGCCAGAGTTTTATAAATTCTAGTTCATGTGTGTTGCTGTACTGTGTTTGGCATGAAAATATTATTTATAATTCCTGTTACTCTGTTAAATTTTACAATTTTTTGACTCAAATCTTTTTCCTCTTCATATGTAACTTGGTATCCGAAATAGTAAAATGTGTTAGTTTGTTCTAATATTTTATTATTAATAACAATTTTACTGCGAACTGGGTCTCTTCCTAGGAAAGCCATGACTTCAGATTTTTCTGTTGAGATTTCCATGTTGTAGTTTATTGCAATTTGGTGAAAAGAGTGGACTGAACGTTGTAGGTCATCTTCTGAATTCGCTATAAACACAATAAAAAATACTCCTGGCGCGACAAGCCTACAAGGCCCTTAGCTTACCAGCCGCCTCCTGGCCTCACATCCACATGTGTCAATCACAGAAGTAGATGATAATCAGCCAGTGTAGGGGTGACATGTGGTCAGCATGTCGAGTCCCCCAGCCGTTATAGCTGGTTTTCTCTACCTTGAGCCGCTACTTATTGTAGCTACCCAAATGCATCCCAATGCTGGGTGGGCACCGGTCCCACACTGGCCGAAATACCATGAGAAAATTTCTTCCCCATAGAGACTCGAACCAGCGCAAGTCCCGTAGCTCTGCGCCAAGGCTTCCTGCCTTAACCACTCGGCTACGGCGCGGGACATAAACACAATGACATCTGCAAATAATAGGGTGTCTAAATTATGTAATATATTATGTATAATAATAGTAATAATAATAATAATAATATTATTATTATTATTATTCTTAATGTACGTTAAAATATGTATCACTTAAATATAACTTAATAGGTTTTATAAGACAGTGATCTAGGCAGGACGCCTGCAGGCAGAACCACGCATTGGAGAGATAAACATTAGTGGAACTTCTTGTATCTATGCTTAGAAACATGCCAATTCTACACTAAATAGATCATAATACAGCACAAAAGGAAGTACATACACCTAGACCGAAACCTAGTCCGTTCGAGAATAGAGTCCTGGTAGCCAAAATTCATTATGGGGATTCCACCAAATACACTAATTCGATAATCTGTTTTCATAGTAAACTTTAAAAATAATCGATGCTATTTTCTCATAAAGAATTTTTTGTAAATATTTAATGAATTACAAGCATTTCGTTTAGATAATCACTTTTTTTTCTCAAGAATTTTATTATTCGGATATGGGTCCATTTTCAGTTCAACTAATTTATTTGTGTTTTGAATGCATTTCTCATATCGAAAGTGTATTTAAGAGCTAGAAAACGTTTCCTTATCACACGTGCATTTTACACAAGTTATAACTGTAACTTATTTATTACCTTGTATATATACTAAAACATGAAAATATTACTAAATAAGTTTCATAATATTACTTGTACACAAAATCATACGATATATATCAGAGGCGGCTCGTGGCCTCAAATTTGACCAATGGTGACTTGGAACTATTAAAAACTCCTTCATCGAAACAGGCTGACGGTACATTACCGAACATGTTGCTTAAAAAAGCAAATTTTAAAAATTAAGATAGTAAGCCAACCAATTAAATTAATAAAACTATTAAAATCTATAGGGTCTTCTCGTCCCATAAAATGATCTAAGCGGGTGTATAATATATTAATGGGCATTGGTTGTAAAATAAATTTAATTTGAATTTCTGTAAGCGTGCTCTCACTCTAGTTTCCTCAACTAGTTGTAATAGTAACGCTGCCAAGCCTTCCTTTTCCAGGGACTAGCCCTGGTCAGAAAAGTGAACTACATGGTCTTTATAGGAAGCTAGACATAATAAGAACAGTTAAGTTTCGTAGAGTGCGATGGGCAGGACATGTGGCACGAATGGGGAATGAAAGATGTGCATGGAAGCTTCTTGTAGGAAAACCAGAGGGAAAACGCGCAGTTGGTAGACCAAGAATGAGGTGGGGGAATAGCATTAACTATGATTTGAGGGTAGTAGATTATACAGGGAATGATAGGAAAACATTAGCTCAGGATAGGGATGAATGGAGAGCTTATGTCCGCACGGCCATAAACCTACGGGTTAGTGAGTTAGTCAGCCCTGGTCAGAGAGACAGTAGAGTTACACAAGTATTTTTCTAATAGCGAGTCTCAAATAGCATAAATGACAGTGTAATATATTATAACCTGTAAGATTATAATAAGTTGTGTTAAGTCCATTTTTTTCGTGGCTAAGCTCAGAAAACCAAAGGATGAGATGCCATAATTATTTATTTTCGACTGCAGGAACGATACCTAATCATTTGTCATTGCTCTTAACTGTCAATCCCTTCTATACTTAAAACATCTTATTTGTATTATGAATTTCTGAATTAGGAATAATTGTCCAATTAATTATTTTCTTACATGTTTTTATTCTGCTTCCTGGAATTGGGCATTATATTTTTTTCACATCATGTAGTATTAGAGTGGATATTTATTAACATTTTTCCAAAAAAGAAATGCATACATTTACATTGACATGGGGGGACGAGCTTGTTTGTCCCCACGTGCATATTACTGTTGTACGATTAAAGAACAACATATAAATAAATTAACGATATATTGTACATGTCTACATTATTTACGCAACCCCACAAAAATACACTTATATAAAAAGTACAGGTATAAACATTCCCTCTGATCCATGCACTTATCTATGTGTCTCTAATTGTAGGAGATTTTTCTCTGTAGAATAAAAATTTAGTCTACAAAAACAAACTTGAAAGCGGCACACATACACCCCCACACACGTTAATAGAATATAAGACTATTGTACTAGCACAATTTGATATGTAATACAATTTGGAGACCGGAAAAAATTACCTCATTGAGGTTATCATTAAAATTATTAACTACAAATTTATTCATAGGGCTCCAAATTTTCTCTCTCTTAAATTTTCTCACTGTGTACAAAAACAGCTTGCTTTTCTTCGCGCCGACTCCCCACCCAAGAGATTCCAACATGCCAGTCTCCCACGATCCGACCTGAAAAGTTTATCTGTTAGCAACCGCATTCTAAGTGGTTCTGTATATCTGCAAAATGGCAATTTTTCCAGTTTTCTCGCTCATTTTACAAAAGATAATTTGCAATATTCTGATTTACTTATTTGTATATTTGCTTATTTTTTATTTATTATTTTTCCCCAATAGAGAATAGAAGCTTCACGATGAGAAACTCCACAATTTATATCGTCGTCCTGATATTATCAGGGCTATTAAAATCATGGAGATTGAGATGTGAGGCTATTTAGTTGGAATTTGTCTCAGTAAATTCTTTGAAATTTTTATTAAGAAACCCTTGTGGAAAATAGCCGTTATGAGTGATTAGACGCACGTGGACTTCAGTTAATGTTTGGATGAAATTTGGGAAACCTGATATCAGAGATATGCTTTAGATTCAGTTAGTAGGCAAAGCCATTAATGGAGAGCATTAATGTGGCATTGAACGCAGGGAATTCGTAAGCAAATAGCCCTACATAGATTCATGTTTTATAGTTGAAAATTTGTTTCTCATTTTTTTTCATCTTTCCTTTTAAGTTACTCCTTTTTGGAAAATACAAATTGATACACATAAGGAACGAGAACATTATGCCTAGAATATATATTTTTCTGACATAAATACGGATAGTATTACATAATATTTCATTAATAGAGCACATGATTTTTTGTGTGTCAATGAGAATAGCTCTGTGTATCAACTGTATGTAGAGTTAAAAAGACATACCATTAAATTAAGAGGGTGAGGTTACATAGTATCCTGCTGGAGTTCCTAATTCCTAAAAATTAATTTGATTTATTCGAATTGTCTAAATTACATAAAACTAGGGTGCGTGTATGCAAGTAGTTTTCGGATACATTTGAAATCCAAAATGGGTTAAAGCAAGGAGCTGCACTGTCTCCTCTACTATTCAATTTTGTACTAGAACATGCCATCAAATGTTTAAGGATAAGAAGGCCTACAATTCAATGGTATTATTAAGCTGTTTTTATGCTGATACAGTATTATTAGGCTTTAGCGAGGAGATATTAAGGGCCAACACTCACAGTCTATTAGTAACACTAAGATGTTGGGACTGGAAGTATACATCAATAAAACTAAATATATGGTCACACATAAAAACGTAATACGTATGGAAATGGATAGTTACTAACAAATGAGGGATATTTTAAAGATTTGGCTGAATTCATACACCTACAAACAATCATTAGAAATAGGAATAAGATGCACAAAGAAATTAAACAAAGGCTCAATTTCATAAATGCGTGCTATTATGCTTTACAGGGACTCATGTCGTCCCAATTTCTCTAAAAAAACATTAAACTGATAATATATATAATATTATTCCCTAGTTCTATTATATTTTAAGGACGAAGAAACGATTGTTTGTATTTGAGAATAAAGTTTTTTAGGAATATCTTTAAACCAAAGAAAGATGTACAGACAGACAAATGGAGAAGACTACATAACAGTGAGCTACATGATATTTATAGGAAACCGGATATAATAAGTGTTAAGTCTCGTAGACTGCGATGGTTAAGACATGTGGCATCGAAGGGGAATGAAAGAGGGACACAGTAGTTTCATGTGCGGACGACTAGAGAGAAAACGCTCAGTTGGTATTCCAATGATTAAGTGGGAGAATAATATTTATGTAATAACCACGATTTGAGGGAAGTAGATAATACAAGGGATGATTGAAAACATTAACTCAGGATAGGGATGTATGGAGAGCTTATGTCCGGCCGGCGGTGAACCTACGGGTTTGATTGTATAACGAGTTCGTTAGTTATATATTACAACACAGTATATATTATTGAACAATTTGTACAGTACAGTATATGAATCCAAGATAAAGGAAAGTCAGAAGTCTTACTTCTCATTACAATATGGTGCAATTTACAACGAACGTAATATAATATTATTGAATTCTTTGTATGTGCAAACAAGTCAAAAGACAGTCAGATAAATGAATATATCGATGGAATGATAAATAGATAAATCTGTTAATCGTTGGATCAATGAATCAATAGAATACTGAGTCTATAGATCAGTGAACCGACAGATTGACTATTCGATACATCGATTAAAAATCAGTGTCTTAGCAATCAACACTTCGCATGCCATTAGAAGGTACAAATACTTTACGGATGGAAGAAACATTCGAGTTACGCGGATAAGTGATATTACAACTGGATATTTGTCTCCAATGACCGTGGATATCTCAATAAATCTACGTTCATATTAGCAGGCCCTGAAATTGTCTGGTCTCTCAATATTCAGCAATGAAATGAAAACAAAGCATATGTTAATCGCGAAATAAATAAACAATACAGAATATTAAATACACACATATGACGCATAGTAAAATAATATGTATGTGATTACAATGTTATTAATTGCAAATGTCGATACCTTCGTCGACCTTGCTGATGAGGAAATATGTGCGTCACGTGTCCTTGTAACATACGTTCTAACAGTCACGGGTTCAACTCCAGCACCTCACATGTGAATTTCTTTATCCACTTTGTTCTGTTGATTAAAACTGTGAATTTATGGAGTTGTTAATTAATGCAACATGAAAAATTATTATATTTTAACTACTTTTAATTAGAGTGAAAATTACTTTTTAAATTAGAGGCCAATACGTGCCAAATTTAGATTTTTTACCATTCCTTCACTTGAAGTAGCACCATAAAATTTCTCTCTCATGAAAAAATGAATCTACCTACTCCAGGATCGAACTTATATTTATAATAATAATAATAATAATAATAATAATAATAATAATAATAATAATAATAATAATAATAATAATAATAATAATACTTTATTTATTCTGGCAGAGTTAAGGCCATAAGGCCCTCTCTTCCACTCAACCAGCACAAATACAAATAAATATTTGACAAATATAGATATACACTATACTAACCACGATCGTAGGGTCGTAATCGAACGCTCTTTTTTCAAGGCTCCAAGGACGACAAACTTTCAAAACTAGCACTGTTCTACTGTTCTATCTCAAATACAAACTATCAAGTTGAACGGAATATTTTATAATTATACGTCGCAAATATCAACACTAACGTCTCTATCTCCGGTACAAGTTATTAGATTGTGGGAACATTGCAGAAATTAACTACTAAGCTCACTGGACAGAAACTCTCTTTACATCCCTATCCTAAGCTAATGTATTCCAATTATTTCTTGTTTAATTTAACTCCCTCAAATCATAGTTAATATTATTCTCTCATATTATTTTTGGCCTACCTACTCGGCGCTTTCCCGTCGGCTTTCCTGTAAGAAGTTTCCATGCACATCGTTCATTCCCCATTAGTGCCACATGTACTACCCATCGCAGTCTACGAAACTTGACACTTCTCATTATGGGGCCTATCTGATTTGCCACAAATATCATGTAGCTCATTATAGGGTAGTTTTCTTCATTCATCTATGTTTGACTCTCTCTGATTCAATTTTTTTCATCACGTTATTCCCAAATACTCGTAATAAACTCTCCTCTCTTAAAGTAGTAGTAGTAGAAGTTGTAGTAGGATTTTATTAGACTAAAAGTAAGATATATAGAATGTTATTTACAAATATGGGTTGCACGGGCAGTAAGCCGTATGTTCTGTTGACAGTCCGTTAAAATAAAGTAATATTTGATAATTGTATATAGTAAAACATAAAGAAAACACAATAATATTACAATTACATAATATAATGACATTACACATTAATTAAGTTTTGAGAACTCCAAAAGATTGGGATGGCTCGGGTATGGGAAAAAAGGGACTGAAAATCGCAAGAATGTGCGGAGAAAAATAAGGAGGAGGTACTCTTAACGTAAGATAGGCTTACTGTGTTCTCATGCGTATAGTATAACTAAAAGAATAACAGTTTTACATATTTTTAGTTAAAGATATTTTCAGAGAAACTGGGATGTCAAGATCCCCTGTTGAATTGAAGTAAGGCAAAGTAAAATATTTAAAGTAAATAAGTTCCTAAGCAGGTGCCGTCGTCCTTAACTAACTAACTAACTCACTGGCACTATCGAACTCGTAGACTCATGGCCGCGCGGACATCTCTCCATACATTCCTATCCTGAGCCAATGTTTTCCAATCATCCCCTGTATAATCTACTTCCCACAAACCATAGTTAATGTTATTCTCCCACCTCATTCTTGGTTTACCAACTGGGCGTTTTCCCTCTGGTTTCCTACAAGAAGCTCCCATGCACTTCTTTTATTCCCCATTCGTGCTTCGACCTTAACTAGGTTAAATTTTTTAAATCTTGAGGATTTTCAGAAATCAGGTTCCATCATCAGCAGAAGGGTGGGCGCACAACCCATATAGAAGCCGGTTTCTGAAATGCCTACAGTTTAAAAACTGAACCTAGTTAAGGAAGATGGCGCCTGTCAATGTATTAATTTATTTCAATTATTTCACTTTGACTATTCATCTTAACCGAATTATTTCATGAATTTTAGTAATACTGAAGTAAGATGTCGCAAATATTAAGATACATAGTCATGCGCAGATCCAGATGACGTAAGTAGATATTTAATTAAACATAGCTTGTTGCAAATTCGATATTGCATTGCATGATGTTAATCAAATTTGTATTACGTAGCCTTGTTGGATTCCAATTCTCAACAAGTCACAGTCGCATTACGCATCACTTGCGTAAATTTCACTAAAGTTTCCTGCTATATTTCGTGTGCATGTCGCCGTATTACATCTCAAATATTTCCGGATGGTCTTTCATTCACATTCACGTACAATAAATAAAACACTCCCTGGATCTTTGATGGGATGTCTGAATTGACTATCGTGACGCAATGTGTGCGGTTTGGTTAACCCAGCTAATCATAACAAAATGAACAATTCTACAACTGGAATACCACCAGAGACAATTTCGTCTCGTCCTTTGGAGCTTCCGAGACATAACCTGGAAAGAAAAATTAACCCATAATCATCATAATTACTAGGGAATTTTTAGGTAATTAGATATATTTCTCAACTATACATTTGAAAATCTAATTGCTTTCACTTACTCGAGATTATATTGAAATAAAATATGCAAAATTAACAAGTGAAATAAATAATTATCTAAATTATTAGGGAACGAATTTTTAGGTAATTAGATATATTTCTCAACTATGCATTTGAAAATCTTATTGCTTTCACTTACTCGAGATTATATTGAAATAAAATATGCAAAATTAAGAAGTGAAATAAATAATCATCTAAATTATTAGGGAACGATTTTTTAGGTAATTAGATATATTTCTCAACTATACATTTGAAAATCTTATTGCATTCACTTACTCGATAATATATTAAAATAAGTTTTGAAAAATTAACAAGTGAAATAAATAATAGGTTTATAGATGGAAACCTTATTAGGTAAATATAAAATTATTTAAATCGCCTTATAAGGTAAATATAAAATTATTTAAATCATCCCTTTTTATCGAGAAACAAAACTGAAACTTTATAAAACACTGGTGAAACCTGTAGTGACATATGCAGCTGAAACATGGACACCGAACATAGAAGATGAAATTGCATTAAGAGTATATGAATGAAACATTATTAGAAAAATGTAAGGAGCAATACGTCAAGGCGGATTATGTACAATAGGAAATAATAAAGAAGTAGAACATATTTGTAAAAGTCAGGATATTGAAAAAAATTATAAAATCACATAGAGCTGGATAGAACAAGTTTATGGAATTATGAAAATAGAGTGCCCAAATATATCTTAAATGGTGTAATGCTTGGAAGTAAATGAAGAAATAGACCAAGAAAAATATGGATACAAGAAATAGAATGTGACCTTGTCAAAATGCAACTTAGGGAATGTAGAATGAAATGAGATGAATGGAGGAGAATTGCGAAGGAAGCCAAAGCCCATCCTCGGCTGTAGAGTTGAGAGAAAAAAGAGAACAACACATATTTTCTTGTATAGAGAGAGTCATTTCAGATTGATTTCATTGTTCTTTATGAAACCTCCATGGGACATATAACAAATATAATTTCACATAATACATAAATTTTCGATTTTTTTAAAATACTAAGTACACATTATCAAATATTTTGTTTAAAACACACACTTCATTGATGTTTCGACAGTTTTATTGCCGTTTCCAGTAAAAAAATAAATTTAAATAAATTTAAAAGAAATATTAATACCATATTTTTTATATTTTTCAATACAATATCTTGTATTTTCAGTTTATATCATTTAGCTTATGTGAACTTGCAAATGTAGTCAGATATTTCATGTGGTCACTAACTCACTGGCTCTACCGAATCTGTATGTTCATGGCCGCGCGGACATAAGCTCTCCACACATCCCTATCCACAGGTAATGATTTCCAGTCATTCCCTATATAATCTACTTTCCTCAGATAATGATTAATGCTATTCTCCCTCCTCATTCTTGGTCTTCCAACTTGACATTTTTCCTCTGGTTTTCCTATAAGAAGTTTATTTCTCCTAATGTGGACAGTGTGGTGTCGAACGAAATGAAAGTGTTAGTGAAGGTCTCAACTCTAACTAAAAACACTAATTTATGAGCAGAATACTTGATCTATCTACGTCTTCACATTACAATATGTCTGAATGTGTGAAATTGAAAGATAATATTATTAACTTTTAGAAAATATATTTGCGTTTTTAACGTATTAAAGATAAATATTCTTCAGTTTTTCAGCACCTGTACCCTCATAATTATATTAGAGCTTATAATGTAAATCCACTGCTGTGTGTAAGAATAAAATCCTTTCCTCGAACTGAACGGTCCAGGTTTCGAACCCCAATCGGGACAAGTTTTTCCTGGCTGAAGTTTTATCGGTGGTTGTCCTCACCCGCGAGACGAACTTCCGGAAATTCAAAGACCAAACTCTTCCCCAAAATCATCTATCCATTGTAATCATACATATGTTTCCCTTTCCTATAATGAATGTCATGCCTTATCTTAAATATTCCTGTTGTCTCGGAGATGGCCCGCCATTGTGCTGAAGACTCATCCGGGAAGCTCTCCTTTCCTCGTGTAGTAATATGGATATGTGATCCGAAGTTTAAAAGGCTTCCTTGACAGTCGTGTTCCTATAACCTAAGGCGTGGGGGCGCATAAATATCTACAAAGGGTATTAATGCTAAACAAGGCGAATTAGATGAATATGTTGGTCTAAAGGTGCTTGGAGACTGTTTGGACCTACACCGACATTTATATTATACTTGAGGAAAATCCCTGAAGAAATCTTACCCTGAGTACTTTTCCCTACCGAGATCGAATCCGGGCCCGCTTGATCCGTAACAATGATATTACACTGAGATCACGCAGTGGTGGATTTTAAAATATAATACCACGCTTAATTCTGAATTATCATTTTACAGGCAAGAGATCTTTGGACAAGCTGACCAAGCTTTGGTAAAGTACTTTTGTTGACCCTCGGGCCCAATATTTTCAAGGATGATGTTGAATGAGTTATTTAATTTATTTAAAAATGAACAATTGCATTACATCCAGCATGCATTGCTGAAAACTCATTGAAAAAGAACGAAAAACATTGATATAATTGATTTGATCGTAAGATTGTGGTATTTTTTAATGTATTTTATTCAACACGTCATGTCATTTCTACCAGGGAAATGAAAATAATTTTCTTCTTCTTCTTCCTTCCAAGTATTAGGCCAAGGCCTGTTACGATCCTATAGAAAATTTTCCCTCCAGCGTTTCATAGGACGGCCCAGTGATCTTCGTCCTCTTGGTATATAATTATAAACAGCTTTGGGGATCCGATTTGAACTCACTCTTTCAAGATGGTGTTTCCAATTTAGTTGGTACTGTTTAATATATTCCAAAATTGGCGTAGTCTTCAATTCTTTTAAGATATCGGTGTTCCTTTTCCGATCCCATCTGGTGTAACCCGCTGTTCTGCGCATGAATCTCATTTCACAAGCCGTTATTCTTCTTTCATGTTGTTTTTTTAGTGTCCATGCTTCACTACCATAGGTCAACACTGGTCTAGCCAAAGTGTTATATAAACGTAATCTGGTGTTTTTTTACAAGGGATGGTTTCATAACTTGATTAATAATTCCTAAACTTTTATTATAACTAGTAACTTTTTCAGGGATATCCTTTTCATCCCAGATAGAGAGATGATATCCAAGATATTTAAATTGATCAGATCTCTCTAAAAAGCAAAATATTTTTTTTTCTTCCAAGAGTTGTCCTTTTTCATGCTTTGGTCGTCATTAGTTTGATCCTTCCGGGAAATTCTCGTATAAGACTTGAAAACATAATAATAGTCCCTTCGATTGGTTGCCGGCCAAAGGAAGGCAAGACCAGTGATGGGGCTGCCATCTTATAGCCTCTGGTCAAGCTTTTCTGGAGAAGAAAAATAAAGGAAAGAAGAAATGGAAGAAAGGAAAGACTCCCTAGCCCTCGGATGCCCTAATAGCGTCGGGGTCGAAAAAAACAAGAGTTAATCAAGAGAGGTTAGATAGTAAAGTTAAAAGAGTGCAAAACACAAGTAAGTGGAAGAAATGATTTGCTCAGCTTGGGCACCTTGTGGTCGCCATCCACATATCCCCTAGATGAGGACCCCTGAGGGTGAAAATAATTTTAAGTACTGAAATTGATGTTTTAAGAAGATCAGCTGGAAAATTTAGAATGGATAGAATACGAAATAAATAAATAAGGGAAACTATGGGTGTACAAGGCGAGCCAGACATCACAGACATTATAGAAAAGAAAATAATGCCAGAGCAAAGATTACCTAAAATTGTTATGGAATGGATCCCAATAGAAAGAAGGAAGACCGAAGAAAACTTGGATAGAAGGGGTACAAACAGCTATGAATATCAGAGGACTGGAGAAAGATCAATGGATGGATAGAGAGGAATGGCGTTTGTTTTCTGGAAGACGGCGGCAGCTGCCATGATACCGGATGATGATGATGTCATTAACCTCCCAATTCAATTCTAGTCGTAAAAGGGACGACAAATGTTGCTCAAAGACCACAAATTTAAAGTTAAATTATCTAAATTAACTCGCAGGCATTATCCAGGATAATGAAAATATCTGGAACTATAACACATTTTTAAACCTTATCTATACTATAGAAGAACTCTGAGATTCATAGCTGCTGGGTCACAAGCTCTCAATAGGATAAAGATTCCTGTTCCCTTGATGTCCTTAATTCCGTGATAAAATTTCAATTGCATTTTCATGGAATTATATGTTTTAAAATGTAGTGTCCGGGTTACATAAATAACGTAATGTCTCTGAGTGGAGGTGAAACTGGCAGACTAAGAGTATAGAATCACTTAACCTTTCTAATACATTACTCATTAATTTGTTCATTATATTATGTACAAGAATGTATTATTATCTTAATGATGTGATTGTGAGGTAACCATGCGATTGGTAATGAAGACTCAAGCAATGAGCTGTGAAAATGTGTTGATCAGGATATTTGTCAGAGTCCTTGAGAAAGCTACTGACACATCCTTGAGGATGATATCATAACTTCTGAAGGCACGTTCCTTAAGAAGCATTGTCTTCGTTCCTCCGTCTGTGCTAGTCAATGTGTAATACTGAACATGTTGTTAGCAGAAGTGCTTTACCGAGAAACATTAAAAAAATAGAGTTCTATGTCACTTAAGCGAAGAGGACGGTATTATATTATTTCTCTTCTTACTTGGTGTAGCATTCTGGCATTCTACACATTTAAGATGCACACATCTATTTAGAGAAGTAACAAATGGAAAATTAATAAAAAATACCTTGAGTCTCAAAATGTTTGTAGAAAACTACAACATTTTGAGTTTTTTAATGCATACTCAGTAATTTTTAAACATAAATTCAAAATTCTTTCACATTTCTGTTGGCAAATTTTAACAAATATATGTATATAATTTTTTTTTTCAGAATTTTAGTAAGTCTTATCAAAAGTTACACATGATTAGGAAACTTTTAAATTTACTATCGTAATAATAGTCTTTAATAAATATGTAAATATCTTACGAAATAATTACTAATTTAAACATTAGTAAAATATAACATTTATTTCTGATGTAGCAAAATACATTCAAGGATTCGTGTTTATTTTTGAAGATTTACTACATCAGTTTGTGCGCTGTTGTATACCTGAAACTCATACTTAGGATAAAGAGTAATGAAATCTTAATATATATATTAAAAATTCTTACTTCTTTAATCATATTTAAAAGTACATATAATGTACATAATTTACTGAAACGATTTTTTAAATGCCATGATGTAGGTCTATTTTGAGCCAGAAAGTAAATATTTATATATTTTTTCGGATTGAATAGCCTCCCAGATCAAGTTGCAATCGTATTTTTTTTTAATTTCTGTTTTACATGGTTAAACTTCGTTAATAGCACGTGGAAACTTTTTAAATGCAAAAATGAATTTTGGATAGAACAAAAGTTACAACCTTTTTCTGGGCGGCTTTTCAACACTATCCTATTTCTGTACGCTTTAATATGATGGTTACAATGTGTTTTATAATTGAATCAATCATTTCGAAAAGGCATCATCCACAGCTGTTCAAATTTTACAGGAGAGGAAAAAAACTGATTCAACTTGTTCAGGATAAAGAATTGAATCTGAAATTGCTACTGAATAAAGTCAGAAAGTGGTAAAGGAATAGTGTAGTTGATCCATTCTCACACGGAAACGATGGAAGTAGGTATCTAAACATGGAATAATGAAAGAAGTGAATTTCAGAAAAATTGGAGATGATGCCATTTCGAAATGACCGATTCAATTTTATTTGTAATCATAATCAGTGTTTCACTTGTATATCTATAATCCGTTTTTAAACAAGGAGCTTATGATGTGGATTATTATGGTGACCAAACGGTGTTCGGCGAATATTCGGGTCTGAACATTGCACATCACATTCTTTTCTACCCCTATTGTCGGTAAACTTTCGTGGGGAAGAGACAAGTATGTTGACTCCTTGGATGGAGATGATAGAAGTGATATTGGATGGTTTCATTTGGGTGGCAAAGAAGGCATTAAATTATGCCCTCTGTGAAATGACCGGGAAAACTGGCAAAACAATTATAGCATATTTAGAGAGACAGAGCAACTTAGATTACAGTTGCTGCCAGAAAGATTTGTCAGGTCGAATCGTGAGAGTCGCATATTGGGATCTTTTAGGATGGGTCGAGAGTGAAGAGAAAACATGCAAATTATTGGGCACGATAAGGAAAAGAAAAATTAGAGAACAATGAGGAAATATGTATTAATAATAATAATAACTTCAATGTGGTATTTTTTTTCCAATCTCCACTTTTTATTAATAAGTAATCTTGGTTGAATAGCCTTCTAGTGGATTTGCTAAGGGAGTGGGGGTGGTACGCGCGCGCGCGCTTGCGTATGGGTGGGTGGATGTGTTTGTGTGTGTGGTTTCTTTTTTAAATCTGTTCTGTTGCTAGTTTTTCATTATTGTAAAAAGTGAAAGATTTTTTATTTTTATACACATGACAGTTTTATATATGTGTGTAGATGCGTATAATTGTGTATGTACTGTAGACGTGGATATACATATATTCATTGTTTTTATGTATTTTTTAATGTATGAGTTTAGGCGTGTAGCAATGTATGTGCTTGTGTATATATTCGTATGTTTGTTTTTCATTATTCATGGAACATAATATGCAAGTACGGCCAAACAGGCCCCTGCACAATGTAAATGAAAATGTATTTCCTTTCTTTGGAAGAAAAAAGTAAATAAATTATATTACTACTACAGGTGAGGAGATACCACGAAAAAACTCACCTTGGAAACTTTTCCCAGCCGCGGATCGAACCCGGCCTCACTACGTCTGAGGCAATGACGTTATCCCAATGACGTTGGCACCATAATGTGAGACCAATATTTTATTAAGGAAGAGAAACATGGAAGATCTAACCTCAATTTCCCAGCAACTCCTCGCATATAGGCAACACTTCTTAATTTGAAATGTGGTTTGCCTATTTGATCGGCGTTAGCTGTGTTACAGTATTTACATGAGAGATTTTTTTCAAGACAGACACTGAACCTGTTTCTGAGTTTCAGACATTCGATATACGCGCGCTTTGCTAAGTGCAGCTATTTATAGAATACAACCTCTTCGTTGGGAAAACAAGTCGGGGTCCAGCTCTGGATTACAAAACACCTTTTCTAGTTTGCATTCTGATTAAACGACACACGTCTCTAAAATGTGTTGGCGCATACAGCTTTTAAGTGCCGATAACAATCACATGCCAAAAGTTCACCATATTAGGTTATCTCTAATTCAGTATAAAATTAGATTACTTTATTACACTACACTAGGTTATATTAAATATACAGAGATCAACAATAAATTAAGTCCATAAACACGTTTCATTACAGCATTTCTGATCTTATATTCTCGTTAGGAAACTCATCATACCTATTTTATAAGTAGTTCTGATTCTCAAACATACTAATTGAAATGAATCGGTCATTTTGAAAATGTGTCATCTCCACCTTTTCAAAATTTACAGGAGAAGCAAAATAAAAAAAAAGTAAAGGAACTTTGTAATCCAATATATTGTGGTCTCGACGCTGACGGCCCAGTTCGATTCTCGGTCGGGGCACGTTTCCTAGGTGAGCGTTTTTTCTTCACCTGTAAGACAAATCTCAGGAATCCTTAAGGTCCGAACGGTCCCCGAACAACATATGGCCATCATAATCATCTCATTCATATTCGGCTTAAATTAAGTTTAAAATTAATGACTCTTCTACCGCACCACTATCATCATCATTACCCATCATAGCGGAGCAGCGTAATCCTGCCTTTCATGCGCCCCAACCTCAGAAGTGGGTTACAATTGCGCCAATACCACGAGAGAATACAAGAATTGTCGAAATGACAACCTGTAGCATTGAATAGAAAGATTTACAGATAAATTAAAACAATGTTTGGTTGTTTATTATAACAAAAACAGTTAATCAAATAGTGATTGTTCAACGATATTTCAGTGTTTGATACTGGATTTTTAAAAGTTTCCACGTAGGTGTAATTATAATTTAATTGCCAAATAAATTTAATTGAAGAATAATATCTATACATTTTATAATTATATATTTTATTACGTAGTTGAATAACTGTATAAAAAGTGTGATCAAGTTTAATAGGAATTCAACACTAATTTGATGTTTAGAGTACACAGCTAACATTTTTCTGCATATATTCACCAGTTTTAGTACATATAAATCTATCTTCTAGTAATTAGATATACACCTCTTCTTCTTCTTCTTCTTCTTAATCATAATTTGTAGAGTTTTCATCCTGCTTACTTCCAAAATCACTCCTCGGAGGAAGACGTATTGGATGTGCATTCACTGTCTATCAATTTCTTGGCTGGTCTTCCCCTTATTCTTCTCCCGTCCATTGGTCTATCTTCTTTAGCTCCTTTTGCAAGTCTTCCATTCTTCCTATATGACCCTTCCAATATTTTCGTCTACCTATAATAAATTTGGTTATGTCTTGAATATGACATTTGTCCCTAATTTCTGTTCTTTGTATTTTATCAAATAACGTTTTCCCCTGAATAGTTCTTAAGATCTTAATTCCACATGTGCTTATTATTTGTTTAGTTTTTGTTGTATCAGCCCTAGTTTCTGCTCCATATACGATGACTGGTCGAACTATCGTTTTGTATATGTGGGTTTTGCTTTCTATTGACAAATGTTTGTTGCGCCAAATAAAATTTTTCATATATCCTGATATTTGAGCTACTTTATCAGCTTGTTTCTTTACTTCTTGTTTAATATTTGTTATTAATACACCTACATAATTAAATTCTCATACTTATTTAATTATTTAGGTGTATTAATAACAAATACTAAAGATATACACCGTGTGTCTTAATTATGTCACATCTTGATAAAAATATAATTCAGACACCATAACCTCTAAACTGAAGTTTGATGGCTCATATGATGCATTACACATGATTTTTTTTGTACATTGAAATTTCCTCTGTTGACCTCTTGTTGCGCCGAACGCAATAATATAACAAATGACATTTTCTGGTACTCAAAACTAAATCGTCATAACTGCCGAATTTGCAGAACCAAAAATCTACGCCGGACGAAAGTCACTCAAGTTGAATATTATCGCTAGCACGTAGCCAAGAGAGATTGCACTGAGCAACAAAAAATAAACTTTTCTTTTTAAAGAAAAATATGTGATTCTGATAGTATTTTTTTCTCCTGAATTCAAATATGATACCGGCTTTTCTCCATCACGTAAGGTTTCCGAGAGACAGGAATTGATAATTTCAAACACTTTAATATTTTCTATATTCGTAACTACACAATATACGAACAATCGGACTCGCCTAGAAAGTAAGAAATGGCGATTCTGCTATATTTCGCCTGTGGAGCATCCCTCTTGATGGTACAACAATAATGGGCAAGCATATTAGGATTCCATTTGCCTTGATATCTCTGTTCCATAGCTGAAATCTCCTGAGTTAGCTCATTTGATTTTATTTTACAATGGACAAATGGACGAAAAAATGTTTATTAAAAAATAATTCTTTAAATGTTCAGGAGATTCCCGAGATGAACAAGGGCTATAAGAGAGTTGTGATACCCAACCCCTACACTCTTCAAAATCGCCTTTTGTAGTGGAAGACGTGAAAAAAGTTGCTCTTCGGACGTTTAAATTGCTTACGCTGCCTAAACCATAACGAACACACAAAATTAATGTACACAGAATTGAATATATCAAAAAAGCTCTATAAAAAAGTCCGCGACAGCATATGTTTATCTCTTACGGATAACTCACAATAATTATTTTTGTTTTTCGTTGATGCCAAGAAAATCGAGACAAGTACGTAGATTCCTGAGCAAGCATAGCAGCACATGGCGGGTATTATTTTGCGGATAACTCGCAAAAACGAATTTTGTCTTTTAGCTCATTTATGCCAATGAGATCGAGATAAGTAGATTCCCGGGTAACGCCGGGTAATCAGCACGGGGATTCTTAAAATAATTACGATATACATTTATAATTATGTTTCTTTTCACTTATTTAACTAATCATAAGCAGTACATTAATTTTTATCTTTAAGCTCATTTATGCCAAAAGATCGGAATGAGTAAATTCCCGGACAACGCCGGGTAAACAGCACGGGGTATCTAAAAATAATTACGATATAAATTTTTCCTTTTACTTATTTATCTAAACATAAAAGTATATTAATTTTCATTTATTTAGGCGTAGCAGCGCAAGCCGGGTAATAACTAGTAATTGATAAATATTAGGGGACCGTTTAGACCTTAACATTCCCTGAAATTTGTTTTACAGTTGAGGAAAAACAAAAATAAAGCCATAATAAATAAAGATTACACTAGATAGTACTAAAATGTAAATATTGCTTCAAAGACAATGGAAATTCTAATAAAGTAACATGACTTTGTAGTAATCGTGGCGTATTGGAAACGTTTTAATGGAATCAAGCCAAGATCGCCATTCTGATCACGAATAAAATACGTACATCGAACATTATGCAATCTTTTTATCTAATTTTAGAATTAAATGCATTTTATAAATTTTGTCAACATATTATCAAACATCACCCATCATTTGAAAAGAAAACTAAAATATTAAGAAAACTCTCAAAGTCGCTTAGACAATATACAAAATAAAATAAGTATTAAGAATCTGTGCATTCGAGTTGGAATTAATTATTCTTAGTAGTAGGACTTGATTAGACAAAAAGTAAGATATTTACAATATCATTTACAAATATGGGTCGCACGGGCAGTAAGCCGTACGTGCTGTTGACAGTCCGTTACAATAAAGTAATAATTGGTACTAGTGTAAAGAAAAATAAACAACATAAACAGCAATAACATTACAATTAAATAAAGAAAACACAATAAAACTATTACCATTAAATAATAACACAATAGCATTATTCACTAGAAAAACATTAACATTACAATTACATAAAGAAAACACATTAATATTACAATTAAATAATAACACAATCAGCATTATACACTAATTAATTTATATATAATTGTTAATAATTAATGGTATTGCATTTTGATAACATATATTTATTCATGAATGAGTGTTGTCCTTATTTTTCGCGTTTTGTCCAGAAATTTACCGAGGTTTATATCCAATTTTCTGGATTTACCAATAACTCGTAGCATGCCAATCTTTCCCGATTTGAATTTAGAAATCTTTCCGGTAATAACTGACGTCTCCAATATTCTAAATCATTACATTTTCCTAATATATGTATCTCATCTTCAAAGTTCCCGCACATTGGACATATTCGCATATCGTGATCGTCGCTAATTTTTAGAAATTTCCATGCCCCTAGCCTAAACCAAGCAAGCCCTGATCTCTCCTTAAATCCTAGGTTGAATATATACGATTCTTTTCCCCAGACGTGTTTTGGGTCTCTTTGTAAACACAGTGAGCGTTTTCCTGTACATTCGGCGAAGGTATCTTGTTGGTTTACATCTAAGTACCTCCTCCTTATTTTTCTCCACACGTTCTTGCGATTTTCAGTCCCTTTTTCCCATATCCAGCCCATCCCAATCTTTTGGAGTTCTCTCCTAACCTCGTCTGCCCAAAATTTAACATCTATGTTTTTAATTTGGTGGTCGTAGCAAATTGCTCTAAGCATTGTTTGTTCACCTTGGATTACTCGCAACCAGTATTTGAGTACACGAATTTTACAGTTAATATCGTCCTGGAATGACCCGAATTCATATAAAATTCCACAGTTAGAAACGGCCTTACTAAGTCCTGTAATATACTTTAGAAAATGCGTATATACCTTATTTAGTATTTCCGTTCTTTGGAAACCCCAAATCTCACTACTATAGTGCATGACTGGCCTGACCATCGCTGCATACATTTTTTCTAATGTGCTGACTGGAATATCAGGCACTCGACCCAGAATACCGAGTACACTGTTAAGTTGTCCCCTCCCTTTAAATAATGCTATATCAATGTGTTTTTTTTCCACTTTCCGTTCATTTTCAACGTCGTACCAAGATATTCGAAATGTTTCACGTTTTGAAGAACTTGATCTCTGTATTTCCATTCCTCTGTTCTACCATAAACCGTCCCATTTTTAAATGTCATTGTTTTTTGTCTTACTAGCATTTACAGTCAATCCCCAATTCCTACAGTATATTTCCAGTAGGTCAAGACCTCTTTGCAATCCCTTGATTGTCTTGGAACAGATAATTAAATCATCTGCATACAACAGGACTGGGATTCTAACATTTCCTATCTCCGGAGCCTCAATTTCTCCTTCTAGCATTACGTCTACAATATCATCAACGAATAGATTAAATAGCATTGGTGATAAAATGCAAAACCTTGTCTCACTCCCCGATTGGCTTCGCTGCTCTCTGTAATGTGCCCTTGGTCTACTTTTATACAAAATTTAACATATTTATAAATTGACATTAAAGCATGTATCATTTTACGAGACAATCCTTTCCGATTTAATTTTTCCCAAAGTGCGCTTCGGTCCACAGTATCAAATGCCATCTTAAAATCAATGAATGCACAAAAATAATTTACCCCCCTTCATTTTCAGATTGTCATCAATTAATGTTCTCAGAACAAATAGGTTGTCCACCGTGGAGTACCCTTCTCTAAAACCTGCCTGATATTTTGAGAGCCTATTGTTCTCTTTAGCCCATTGTCTGATTCGTTCGTAAAGTACTTTACAATATATTTTTCCGAACACTGACAAGAGACAAATTCCCCTATAACTTTCTGGTATCTGTGCCCCACCTTTCCCTTTGTATAGCGGTTGGATGACACCTGTCGCCCAGGCTTCCGGATAATCTCCTCCATTAAAAAGTTTGTTGAACGCAGTTTTCAAAACGTCTAATAATTTATTGGATGATATCATACTTTTTCAAGAATTCCCCTGGTATTCCATCAATTCCAGGTGCTTTACCATTCTTTAAACATTTAATGGAAGAAACCACTTCATTTTTCGAAATATCCTGATCCAGTAATTGAATATGAATTGGGTCAGGGATCTCAACTATATTTCCTTGATTATATCTTAACCTCTCATTTCCCAGCACCCTATCAAAGTAACTTCTCCATTCCCCGGGCGTTATTCTTGTCCGATTTATGGACTTTACTTTGAGTTCCCTTATCGCTTTCCATATGTCCGCAATGTTCCCACTTTCAGTCGCGACTCTCATTTCTTCGTATTTCTTATTTTGCCATGCTAGTTTTGTTTCTGCCAATAAGTCTTTATATTCCTTTCTCTCTTGCGCATAATTTTTTCTGCTTTCATCTGTGCTTTCTTTTCTAAACTTTAAAAGACTACTTTCGACAAATTTCTTCATCTTTCTACATGCATATTGTACCACCCTTTGTCCTTCTGGTTCATTGCGTATTTAACCTTGAATTTTTCCCTGCTTTTTGAAAACATTCTGTCAAAGTTTTAATAATTTCCTCCCCGCTAAGTTCATTTAATTGCAGATCCTGTATTAGCGTTTCCAAACTCCTGATAAATTCTTCTCTCAGATCCTCGATCCACCTGAAACGTGTAATTGGCGCAATATTGTTGCCACCTCTTCATTAACTGTCTCACTAATACCTTTCATATTTAAAATAAGTTTGTTTGGGAAGTGGTGTGATTCGATTCTGGAAACTATACAGAAATTACTTAGGACTGGAATCATGTCTTGTGTGCATAATGAATAATCGATTACGCTACTTCCATTTTTATTAATAAATGTCAGTTCTCCATTTTTATCTTCCCCATATTTCCCATTCAGAATTTCAAGTTCAAATGCATCGCAAAAGCTAACAATTGGTTTCCTTCTGATTTAAAATCTTATCTTTGCTTCTCCTACCCTCACCTCGTGTTTCATTATCATCCGATTTATAGTGATATTTTCCTCCCCAATCCTACATTTGAAGTCCCCTAAAATTATTATCCCCGCTTCCGGAAACCTATCTTTTATTTCTGCCAACGAGTCAGACAATTCAACGAAAAAAATTGGATTGGCATACCTGGAATTTAGTGGTTGGCGGTAAATAGACAACAGACACATTTCTGCTCTTTCTGTATGGTAATATATACAAATTGCCTCTTTTAAAGTAATATTTACCCTTTTAATATATGGGTCTAAGTTAGCTTTATATAAAATGGCAACACCGCCTGGATATCTACCTCTCTTTCCTCTATTTGATTACCCTTAAAATAACCTTTCATATTACATAGATTTACGCATTCATTAGCTTTTAACACCAGTTTCTCCTAGAGCTAATATATCAAAAGTCTCAAATACTCTACACATCTGTCCATTGAAAGTTTTTGTTTTAACCCTTCGATATTCCATGAACCGACTGTCAACAAACCCTATTGTGTTCCCTTGTCATTAGTCTTACCTGTATTTTTCGAACTTCCCCTCTCAATAGTTCTTTTCTGCGGGTAAATTCAGAGTCTTAGTGATTTCTTGTTGGAGTTCTTGTGTCCGCCGGTCGTTCACCTCTTAGAGGATGCTTTTTTGCGTTCGGCCGTTTTTTGCTGTATGTTTATTGGATTCCTGGGAGTTAGTATCGTAGTGCTCCCTCTCTCGTTCTCTCGTGTAGAATTTTCTCCCTCCTCTGCTGTAAGGAGACCACCTGCTGTTGAAGCGTCCCCTGTAGGTTTTGGGGACTCGCTGTCAATGACCTCTTAAAATTCATTTTCAGAGTTGTCCATATTTTGTAGTTGTTCCCTGCTCCAGATTCGTCCATTTATAATCAATTTATTAAATTGCATGATTGCATGGCAGCCCTGCCTCCTCGCCTCGAGCATGTGTCGCTTAAGAAAGTCCCTTTCGCGGCGCACCTTCTCACTAAAGTCTTCGGCAATATTGATACCGGTCCCTTTAAGATATTTACTGTCTCTAAGGATCCAACATTTTATTTTGTAGTGTGATAATTTGCATACAATCGGTCTCTTACCACTATTCCAACGACCTACTCTGTGCGCTCTTTCAATATCACTGTCCACCAAATCAATCCCGATTTGCGCCACTACTCTTTTAACTATATGTTCAGTTTCCTCCCAGCTCTCTGTCTTCTTCATGCACACCATATATCACAATATTATTACGGCGACTCTGGTTTTCGAGATAGTCTAATTTAGATTCCAGCCATTTCAATCTGTCCTCCATCCGATGCATGTTCGTCTCAATATCACGAATTTTTTCACCCACGTTGCACTTTTCAAACCCCTCTTTCACTTCAGTTGACAATCTTTCAATCAGCTTTCTAACTTCTTCCATAATGCTTTGTCCCCTGCACACTTTAACCACTCTAACAAAAACACGCTAGCACAAAAAAATCTAATTATTCTTGTAAACAGAGCTTGATATAAGAATACATGATGCCGCCATTACATCACAGTATTTGGGTTTACTTTCATTGAGTATTCGTACAGTAATTTTACTAATTGTTCTTTAGTGAGGTATGATCATGTATCAGCCATCTATGGGGCAGTGTAAGGATCTTCCGTTTTTTTTTTATTTCTTCGCTTGATCCAGAACAGTTCATCAAGGAGATTCTATTATTTTTCATAAGTTATTTTCAGACAGATATGTTGTCGCCGTTACATTCTTCCTAAAAATATGTATTTAATCTTAGACTCTAAATATTATTCTTTTATTGTTATTATTATTAACTTTCTCCATTATCATATATTATTTTTCTTCATAATTTTCTACTATTGACAATAATAAACTAACTCACTGGCACTATCGAACCCGTAGGTTCATGGCCGCGCGGACATAAGCTCTCCATACATCCCTATCCTGATCCAAAGTTTTCCAATCATTCCCTGTATAATCTACTTCCCACAAATCAGAGTTAACGTTATTCTCCCCACCTCATTCTTGGTCTACCAACTGGGCGTTTTCCCTCTGGTTTTCCTACAAGAAGCTTCCATGCACGTCTTTCATTCCCCATTCGTGCCACATGTTCTGCCCATCGCAGTCTACGAGACTTAACTGTTCTCATTATATCTGGCTTCCTATAAAGACCATGTAATTCATTGTTATGCAGTCTTCTTCATTAACTTGTCTGTTAATCTCTCTTTGGTCCAAAAATTTTCCTAAGAACTTTATTCTCAAATACTCGTAATCTCCTTTCCTCCCATAACGTAAGAGTCAATGTTTCCTATCCATATAATATAACTGGTAGAATAATAGTTTTATATATTTTCAGTTTAACGGTTTTTAAAAGGAGTTGCGAAGACAAGAGTCTCTGTAAAGCATAATAGCATGCATTTCCAGAATTGAGCCTACGTTTAACTTCCTTGTGTATCTCATTCCTGTTTGTGATTATTTTTCCTAGGTATTTGAATTCAGTAACTTCCTCAAAATTTCCGTCATTTTTCATTAGCTGTCCATTAGCTAATAATAATAAAAATTAATAATAATAATAATAATAATAATAATAATAATAATAATAATAATAATAATAATAATAATAATAATAACAATAATAATAATAATAATAATAATAATAATAATAATAATAATAATGGGATTGATTTAATAGTATGAATAAATGTAAAGAGTGATAAAATAATTTGTGAAAATTATAGAGATATATCATTATTAAGTACATTTAAGTATATTTAGCAGAATTCATGGTCATATATTGTATAAAAATTTGGAGAAGGAAGGACAATCTGAATTTAGTAGTGGTACATAAAACACAGAAAACATATATTGTATAAATCAATTGAACGAGAAGATGAAAGCCACCAATAGTGAATTCATTTACTCTTAGTTTAATTATAGTAACTAAAGCATTTGACAATATCCGATTAAAATGTTATGGAAAACGTTAGATAATTCAACGATCAATAAAATATTAATAAAAGAAATAGAATCTTAATAGAAATATTCAATATGTATATTACTTTTTTTTACTTTTGAGGGTCTCTCCACTTTTCAGCGGTTACCCTGTATTCATATTCGCCATTCTTGCCGATCACGCCATTCATCCTCCTCCAGACCTCGGTCGTTCATCAATCTATGGATCTCTCCTCTCCAAGTTGTTCTTGGCCTGCCCCGTTTCCTTCTACCAGAAGGTGGCCATTCCAAATATGTATATAAGGAGATAAAAGACACGATGTGAATACAAGATGAACCAAATATATATCTAATAGAAAATAATAAACTGCAATGGTATTGCCATATTAAGATAACGACAGAGAAAGGTTGCCAAAATTATTATGGATTGGATACCAACAGAAAGAAGAAGAAAGGGACTACCGAGGAAGACTTGGATGGAGGGAGTACAAGCAGCTATGAATATTCCATGATTGGAACCGAATCAATAATGGATGGACAGAGAGAAATGGCTTTTGGTTTTCGGAAGACTTCGACAGCTGTTATGACACCGGATTTGATTTTTTCTTTATCTACATATTCTGAGGAAGTAAAGGCCAAGAGACTTCTCATGCACTCAACCAGTAACTACTAAAAGCATGCTATGCCTACTAATGTGTAGATCTACATAAAATTAAATTTTCACATAATACTTTGAATGATATATTAACAATATTTATAATAATGAGTCAACCGCTTTGGCCTAATGGTAACGTTATTGCCTCAAGCGCAGCGGGTCCAGGCTCAATGAGAGCCAGTGGTATATATATATATATATACACAAAATGTATGTTTGTATTAGGATACTTGAGTGGCTCAGATGGTTAGAGCGCTAAACGTACCGAGTTTAGAAACTCGGGTTCAAATCCCGACCTAAGCATTCATTTTTCTTTTCATATAATATTTACCTTCATTGCCAAATGTCAATAAATATAGTTATAACATCTAAATATACAAGCGTTACCGCTATAAAGTAAATATTCTCTTTAAAAATTTGCTTACCTGTTATGGTGGCTGCTACATGGCAGTTGGAACGACTTCCCGCTACCTCTTGTGTGAATTGAGATTACTACATATATAATAAAAATAAATGTTTGTGTTAGGATACTTGAGTGACTCAGATGGTTAGAGCGCTAAACGTACCGATTTTAGAAACTCGGATTCAAATCCCGACCCAAGAATTCATTTTTTCTTTTCAAATCTATTTGCCTTCATTGCCAAATGTCAATAAATATAGTTATAACATCTAAATATACAAGCGTTACCGCTATAAAGTAAATATTCTCTTTAAAAATTTGCTTACCTGTTATGGTGGCTGCTACATGGCAGTTGGAACGACTTCCCGCTACCTCTTGTGTGAATTGAGATTACTACAAATATAAGAAAAATAAATGTTTGTGTTAGGATACTTGAGTGGCTCAGATGGTTAGAGCGCTAAACGTACATAGATTAGAGACTCGGGTTCAAATCCCGACTAAAGCATTCATCTTTCTTATCATATCATATCATATATATATATATATATAACTAAGAAAGCGGATAACCGGTTACTGGGCAAATTCGCCTTAGAATTCAAATATAGAATAATCTTTCCTTGTAATGGTAAAGATCTCCTACTAGAGGGTTGCTGTTATTTCTCAATACAGGACTTTTTCCGCGTAAGGGTTATTTATTGTGATTTTTCATACACTTCTGGTTGACTTTCTATAGATTTCCATGATTGTTTCTTGCTACCCTGGACTACTGTTGGCCAGCGTACCTTGAGTGTAGGTTGTTCCATCTCCGTCTTGAACTGCCTGTGACGGTTTCTTATCCGCGGGACCGATATAGTAAGCTTATATGTCCATCTGTCATCCTGCAACCTCGCGATGTGACCTCCCCATTTCCATTACTGTCTGATGGCTCTTTGTGTGGTGCTTCTTTCTGACATTTGGGACAGTGATACTTGGAAATTTTGTCCCTCCAAGTTATTACCAGGATCTTCCTTTACATTTTCCTCTGGCACATTTATAGCGCGATCACCTGTTTGACCACGTTTGCCTAATAAAGCAGTAAAGCCGTTAAATTCTTTAAGTTGGTAGTAGACAGCAGCTTGTTAAGTAAAATGAAGAATCGTGGACTTACAGTTCAGAAAGAAATTTAATGAATGTAATATTTCCAATTGTGTGTGAAAATGCCTGTGTTTAAAATTTGTTTCATAAACTAACTCACTGGCACTATCGAACCCATGGGTCCATGGCCGTACGGACGTAAACTCTCCATACATCCCTATCCTGAGGTCATGTTTTTTCAGTCATCGTTGTGTAATCTACATCCCTCAAAACAAGGTTAATATTATTCTTCCACCTCATCCTTGATCTACCAATTGGGCGTTTTCCCTCTGGTTTTACTAAAATTAGTTTCCTCTTTCGATCCCCATTTGTGCCACATGCCCTGCCCATCGCAGTCTACGAGACTTAACTGTTCTTATTATGTTTGGTTTCCTATAATAATAGTACAGCTCACTTTTATGTAGTTTTCTTCATTCGCCTGTCTGTTCATCTCTTTTTGACCCAAAATTTTCCTAATATCCTTATTCTCAAATATTCGTAATATTCCTCATCTCTTAAATTAAGAGCCAATGTATCGCATCGTTATAAGTGGAATGATAACAGTTGCATATATTTTTAGTTTAACGTATTTTGAAAGAAGTTGGGTCGACAAAAGTCCATGTAACGCATAACATAATTGAGCCTATGTTTAATTTCTTTGTGAATTTGTTATATGAAGGCCTAAATTTAGTATACAATCAGATTTATATAAATTTATATATCTATGCATATATGTGTTGATAATTAACAATTTTAATTTTGCAGTTGAAAAAGTATAATACGATATTATGAAGCAAACATTAAAAAGTATTACCTACTATAATCCAGAAATTAGTGTTTGACAATTTAAGTGAAAACATGTAAAACGGACTCTTATAAAAAAAGTATTTAATTAGCTGCGAACTTTAGGTTAGAAAGTGAGAAATGTTGAAGATAGACATCAAATTAAACGTATTACCACTAATATGTGAGATAAACGGATAGGCCTAATTTTGTTATGAGCATACGAATGGAATATGTGGAATATGGTTAGATAGAACACGTCAGGCAGAGAAAGTTGAGGAGTTCTATACGAGTACCAGTGATTTTCAACGCGTAAGACTATGCAGACTGCATTAAAATGTTAAATGATTTTGCAGAGTATTTAACTATAATTTGGTTATCTAGAACTTGGTGCTGCATCCATCTATCAACTTCTAAAATGTATTTTAATGTAAAGCATTGATTATCTCAATTCCATTTAATAGAATTTACGGCCAGTTAAAATCAGGACCTACCGGCCAATAGCATATTTCGAGCAAAAATTTGCATTATTTCTGAAAAGCTAACAATTTTGCATACGTGGCATAAAATATCACAAACTGTACTGTTCCTTGTATGTGTGTTTTTTTTATGATATGATGGTCTGTTTGAGCACAAATTAAATGAAGAGACACGAAACGATATCAATATTTTTATTGATATGTAACAAGGAGAATTGGCAACAAGCAGCAAAATGCTAAAGGAAAAAGTTGTTTCATTTTGTGTCCCCTATATACAGTGTGAAAATCAGTCCAATACTCAACAAGATTTTTCAGGTAAATAATGTGCCAACAATCATAAACGTTTAAAAACATTTTTTTCTGAGTAAAACGTTTACGACCCATTACCAAAAGACATTTTTATCGTATTTACCAGAATCTTAACTTCATTCTAACTGTTCCCCAATTGCTCAGCTTTCCTTCTCACAGTGTTTCGCCTGGTAATTCTATGACTCTCTTTTTCTGGGAATTCTTTAGGGATTCCATTCCGTAGCCGGTTTTACTATATTTCAATCTTCATTTCTCAAAACGTTCCCAATATATTTTCGATTTCTTTGTTTAATTTCTTTGGAGATTTCACACTGTTTTGTCAACTTATACAATTCTTTAGTGGAAATAATTTTTGCCATCAGGTTCTTGTGATAAAGATGAATTATATTTATGAAAAGCTGTAATTGCTTGTAAATTGTTCTAGAGGCTTTCTAGGTTTCATTTCCATACAACAGTATCGAATTAACTTTGTATTTAAAAATATTGGATCTTCAATTTAAGTTAGATTTGGCCAGATTTCCATAATGAGTTCAATTGTGCGAATTGTTTGTACTCTAATAATTGGGGCACGCTATTAACGCTCGGTTGAGGGAATATTCAACAAGAAGTAAACATAATTTTGTAACTCCGCCTATAAATTCTACATTCACAATTTCTTGTTGAATTCAAACTGAATCATGGACTTGCAAAAATTCAATCGAGCAACAGTTGGCAATTGTCCTTGGGTTTTGTCAATCTTGATCGCAAACGCAATTTGCACAGGAAATTGTAGTCGTTTGTAATTGAATGAAAATTGGTAGGAAACATTGGATTGCGCGAAATCAGCACGTCTTTTCCTTTACTTTTATCACTTATAGTTGTTCCATCAATTACATTCGCCATTAGTTTTTTAGTGGTAAACCTGGTTCCTTTGCGAAATTAATTATGTTGTCTGCTCCAGAGTGGGTACACCGATAAAATTGTTCATTTATGGACCGTATAGAAAAACCAAAAAATATTGTTTATCCACTCGCATCAAGTAAAAATATCATTAGAATCTATTTTATTTTCAGACGCACAGGATATGTCACATCTAAAAAAGAATTAAGATTGTTTTATTTACCCATGTAAAATAAAAATACATATTTAATTTATTTAGATGTAGCAGATTATATGGATGCGAAACATGGACTCTTACTTTAAGAGAGAAGGGGAGATTGCGAGTGTTTGTGATTAAGGTTCTTAGGATAATTTTTGGACCAAAAAGAGATGAACAGACAGGTGAATGGAGAAGACTACTTTACAATGAACTACATGGTCTTTATATGAAGCCAGATATATTAAGAACAGTTAAGTCTCATAGACTGCGATGGGTAGGACATGTGGCACGAATGGGGAATGAAAGACGTGCATGGAAGCTTCTTGTAGGAAGACCAGAGGGAAAACGCCCAGTTGGTAGACCAAAAATGAGGTGGGAGAATAACATTAACTATGATTTGAGGGAAGTAGATTATACAGGGAATGATTGGAAAACATTAGCGCAGGATAGGAATGTATGGATAAATTATGTCCACGCGGCCATGAACCTACGGGTTCGATAGTGACAGTGAGTTAGATGTAGCAGAGCATGCCGAGTATTAGCTAGTAATAATAATTGGTAAAGTGATCCTATTACGGGAATTAGGAGAACCTTAGGATAATTTGCACCAGTGTCTGCCGGGAATGGCAGCTTTTCCCCCCCCCCCCCGAAACATCGTTTGGTACTCATTTCACTTATAGTCTGAGTTGAACCCAGGGTCATATTGCCAGCAGAAATTTTAGGCCACATTTAAAATCTTCAACCGATCGGGACACGAACACTCACATTTCGCCTTGTAGAATATTGCTTAATCAACTATACTACTATTAATAATACTCTTAATAATAATAATAATAATAATAATAATAATAATAATAATATAATAATCCATCCATAGTAATTCTGCCCGAAGGTCCTTCACTGCAATCATAGCATTTTCATGCTATGCTTGCAGCTTTACTAGGGAATTGTGTAGGTGTGGTAGCTTCCCGTTGCTTTCCACACCGGTGAAGGATGATGGTGATGTTGATAATTATAAGGATGATGATGATAAGGATGATGGCCATATGATTTCGGGGACCGTTTGGGCCTTAAAGTTTTCCTGACATTTGTCTTACAGGTGAGGAAAAACCCCGATAAAAACCTCACCTAGAAAAACTGCCCCGACCGGGGATCGAACCCGGGCCCGCTGCGTGACAAGGCAGCACGCTACCTCGAGACCACAGCGATGGACAATAATAATAATAATAATAATAATAATAATAATAATAATAATAATAATAATGATGATGATGATGATGATGATGATGATGATGATAATAATGGTAACAAAAATAATGGTAAAAATAATAATAAATATAACAGTAAAATATTTTAAAATTATGAAATTATAATATAATATTAGATTTAAAGAGCATTTTAGACACTTCGTATACGCGGAAAGGGAAATCCAGTTAAGCCAAACATGTCATTCAGGCAGGACATCGTATGCAAGATATTAACAATACCCTCACAATACTAGAAACATATTCCAACGAAAATAAACATACTGGAAGAGATAAAACATTATGAAAGAAATCAATAACATGATTTTGAATGAGAATGCGCTCAGTATACATAATCCTCTCTATAAAATTTTAACCGAGCGTCTGTGGCAAAAGACATGTTTCCTTCTGCTGATGATGGGACTATTCCCGAAAGGATTAATATTTTAAGACGTTGAGGAGACTGATCTATAAAATACATAATTGTATATTATAATTTACAAACATAAATTTACTTTGTTATGAACTACTACTTAGTACATACCTATAACTAACTAACTAACTAACTCACTGGCACTATCGAATCCGTAGGTTTATGTCCGTGCGGACATAAGCTCTCCATACATTCCTATTCTGAGCTAGTGTTTTCCAATCATTCCCTGTATAATCTACCTCCCTCAAATCATAGTTAATGTTATTCTCCCACCTCATTCTTTATCTACCAACTGGGCGTTTTCCCTCTGGTCTTCTTACAAGAAGCTTCCATGCACGTCTTTCATTCCCCATTCGTGCCACATGTCCTGCCCATCGCAGTCAACGGGACTTAACTGTTCTTATTATATCTGGCTTCCTATAAAGACCATGTAGTTCATTGTTAAGTAGTCTTCTCCATTCACCTGTCTGTTCATCTCTCTTTGGTCCAAAAATTTTCCTAAGTACTTTATTCTCAAATACTCGTAATCTCTTTCCTCCCTTAATTAAAGTAAGAGTCCATGTTTCGCACCCATATAATATATCTGGTAGATTAATAGTTTTATATATTTTCATTTTTACGTTTTTTGAAAGGAGTTGGGAAGTCAATAGTCTGTGTAATGCATAATACCAAGCATTTCCAAAATTGAGCCTATGTTTAATTTCTTTGTGCATCTCATTCCTATTTGTGATTATTGTTCCTAGGTATTTGAATTCAGCCACTTCTTCAAAATTTCCTTCATTTTTCATTAGCTGTCCATTTACATTATATAATGTATTTCCATGTGTGACCATATATTTAGTTTTATTGATATTTACTTCCAGTCCCAATTACTTAGTATTACTCAATAGTGTGTGCGTGTTGACCTTTAGTATTTAGTACATACCTATAAATCATTTTATTCGTGTATTTTATGCCAATGGAACTGCCAGCGGTTCATGCTATGAACCGAAGGTGTAGTGGGTTTAATAAGAGTCATATTGAAATCCACTACTATTTGGGGCCTATATTAATCCACTAAATACGGACTATTAATAAACACAAGTATTTAGCGTGGGAGTGTATAATAGCTAAAATTTACTTGCGCATTTGAAGATAATTTTAATGCATGGAATATTTGTAGAATTTTATATTGACTCTTTAACTCACACACCAACTTGAAGTCGATGACCAGTCACATTTCAATGAATTTTGAATTAGAACCAATCACAGTCTTTTTCGCTTCTATTTTTATCAATTTAGTTTTTATCACATTAAAATCAAGCTTCTCCTTTTTAACATTCTCAATAGGTCAGAGCATTATTTTGCAGTGACAGACTCTCTAAGAAATACGTTGAATATAACAATTTATATATTAAGTAGTAAGAATCCTACAATGCAAGTGGCTCCCAGATTGCATATATAGTGCACGAATATAACCAGATTCTGCTTGCGGGATATAATAGAAAAACATTTATGGCAATTGATTATACAAAAACAAAAAAGAAATCACTGTTTGCACTTTCTTAAACGTATTATTTCTCAAGTATTCACGTTACAAAAATTATAATTGATATATTTACATCTTAGGACATCGGAAATGAATTAATAACCTATAATTTTGGTTATAAACAGTATGATGTTTCATTTTTTCTCCACTAAGGTGCATTCTTACAATATTGCGATCCTTTGGCAATAAATAATATGATCCGGTTGCAGTGATGAACAAATGAAATATAATAAACATTTCTCATTAGTTTTCAAACATCGCCGATTACAATAAATAAATAAATAAATAAATAAATAAATAAATAAATAAATAAATAAATATATATATATTTAAATAAATATATTTAAAAAATGATTTGTGAGTAAACAACTTAAATATATAAATATTTTAAAATAACTATATTTAAATAATGATCTGTGAGTAAACAGCTCAATTTTGTTCGTTAAATAGTCCTGACAATGCCACTCTTATTTTCAAATTCTCCAGATAAATTCACACCTCACTTCGTGAGTCTTCGTGAGTCGTGAATTTATCGATAATTTGGAAATCACTCATGACATTATTTATGATAATATTTAGGCTCGGAAAATAATGATTGTGAATGTATTTTTAAATTTGTAAGTTTACAGAAGAAGTGGAACTATTTCCTACGTTGTAACTGTCGGCCATTTTCAGTTTTCATGGGCTAACCAAGAACCAACGAATGTTCGTAGATTTAATTAAAAATACCTAAAAGCTAACATAATTTAAGTAATAGTTCCATGTTGTATCATTTCAGGGGTAAGAGAGTGGTAATGACAAGAAATAGTCCCACTTTTTTTCGTATTTACAAGTAAAATCGGTTAAGGTCAATAAATTCCGTGACTAAATAATTTAATATACCTTTTATGAACATTTGTTGCATTAAAATTGTGTTTAAGTGGGTAAATTAATTTCTGGTATTATACCTCCATACCGAATTTAGTTCATTATGAGTACGATTTTATCCCGAATAAAAATATGTCTCTCTACACAGAAGATTATTCAGGAAAATATTGAGATTGATCACGTGGATGAGAATGGAGATACGTAGAAATGTTTACGCTTTAGAATAAATCAACAGAAGTGAGCGAATCATCGCCTCGACACTTTTAAGAGGTATAAAGGGCTCAAAATATACATCTGTAGAAAAACAATCGCTACTAAGAAAATCACAGACGCAGAATGAATTCTGTTGATCCTAAAAATGTGGAGATTTCAACAAAATACGTAAAAATAATACTCTTCCTTTAGAAAAGTTTTTTTTTTGAGTTGTGAAATTCTGTCTGGTACAAATAATAGTCTATTTCGAATTCTACACTCTCAGTGGCGGACCGGGAGGTTCCAATTGAATAATGTTGCTAAAGCATAGTTGGCTGAAGGGGTTATCTGTGTATAAGAGGTCATTCTCTTTATGATCTAAGTCGTATGACAAGGAAAACAGCCGGAAAGTCGCGGGTTCAAGTCTCGATGGGTGTGAAGAATTTTAAACATGCCTAAACCTAATGGTGGTATCATGGCCATATAGTCGACTCAACCTATAACGGAAGTGAGTTCCAGGCATGAGCTATGGGGTAAGGCTGTCGTCACGCAGAGCTGACAATGCGGCTGACATCTCGTGGAAACTGTCTAGAAAGATGGGGACCTGTACTACCACCCTAACGGCCTCCTATGGCCTATTACACTGGTCGACAAAAATTAACTTTTTTTTTTCACAAGAATAAAAATATGAGATTTTAGAAGTATTTTTCATCCTGAATTTAAATATCATTTCAGTTTTCTCTTATCAGGCAAGAGTTTTCTGTGATATTCATTTACATTTTTATAACTTTTAATAAAATTCATCTAACTCTAACTCATTCTGGCTTACCTAGGAAGTGGCAGATAGTGATTTTCGGGCATATTTTGATTCTGGAACATCTCTCTTCTTGGTGCAACAGTAGTCAGCCAGCATATTACAACTCCACTTGTCTTGGTACCTCTTTTCCATTGTGGAAATTTGCTGATGAAAATGCTCACTGTGCTCATCAGAGACAGCCCTTAAATACAGCTTGAATTAAATCGCTACCTATAAGGTAAAGGTTCGTATGACAGGTCAAGGAAAATGCTAAAATCAGTTTTAAGAAAGTAGCTATCACAAAAAACTGTGCCTGATGGAAAAATTCTGACAACATATCTGAATTCAGCTTGAAAAAATGCACTAGATTCACTAATCAGATCTCTTGTGAAGAAAACCTTGCCGATCAGTGCTATAGGATAATTTTACCTTTACCTTACTAACAATTGCTTGTATTTTGATATTGGTGAATTCCATGTAAAGTTTGACATAACATATGAAGATTATAGTTTCTTCCCCGATTCCAAGGGTTGTGTAAGAACTATTAAAAATATTTTCAATTCACTACATCCCAAAATATTGTAGAGTATTTATGAATAAACTCATAGGTAACAAAGAATAGTTATTTATTTTAATTAAGATTCTTACGTCACGTAGAATCCTTAGTTGTTACGTCAGTTACCCTTATTTTGTATAATTAGTGACTGAAGGTTATTAGAATATTTTGTAACACTTTATATATATATATATATCATTTATTTATTTATTTAGCTATATTTATTACATTCACAATTGCTCGTTGAAATAAAATTGAAAAATTCGCAGAGATTTTTACTTTACTCTCACTCTGTAAAACATGATTTCATTCTACACTTACGTCAGTTACCGATATAAAATCGTACATTTTAAGTACAATTATTAAAATAGAAACTCCATATTTTCTGTTAAAGTGATTGAAACCTACATATTGAAAAGAAACAGTAGTGTCCCACAATCTGAAGGCTAGAAATAATTAAAATTATATTTATTTTATTGAAATTGTTACATCAGTTACCAAGATATTCACCTATTCTCAAATATAATTGATGATTTCACAGATATTGATTTATTATCCTTCTATGATTACTCTGCCTTTCCAAAGTCATATGAGTTACCGAAAGAAAAACATTGAATTAATATATAATACTAATGAAAATGTTCCAAATTTCTTTCACTATTTTACCATTTCAAGGTGTTTTAAGGAAAATAAGTACATTAAAATTATTTTAAGGTTACGAAATAATAAATAGTCGACCGTGGTGGCGTAGTAATTATACGCCTAGTTCCAAGGGACGCGATTGAAACCCGGCCGGGGTCGATGGATTTTTTGGATGGAGAAATCCTAGGGACAAAACTTCCGGGAGTTACTTAAAGCCGTGGGTCCCGTGTGTGAAGATTTTTCAGACTCGTAAAATAACCGCAAGCCTGTAGAAGCCCCTCTGCATAATTTACTGCCCGTTATCCATCCAAGTAATGCCTCAGTTGCCCACTAAAATGATACCGACGCCATATCGCACTCTGACATCTATGAGTAAATAAGCATAACTAAATTAGCTTGGTTGAAACACTCCCACTAGGGAGTACCCTAATCCCCATACGGGGAAGGTATATAAATAATAAAATATGGGACTTTGTTACAAATGTAACATCAGTTAGCATGGTTTTCGCCACACACACACACACACACACACACACACACACACACAAAGCCAGACTTACTATCTCCTGATGATGGGACTAGTCCCGAAAGGCCTACAGTAACTTCATGTTTCATCCGTTGAGGAGACGGACCTAAAATGTATATAATTTTATATTATAATTATAAACACACACACACACACACACATAGCATCGTCATTATGATTTCATATAGATTCAGGTCTTTTGATCCTGTTCCTATGAGATATCATGATGTGGTTGGTCAGTAAGTCTTAATTTCGGTCTTCCTCTCTCTCGAAGTCATTTAGGTTGATACTGCAATGCTAATTTTGGAAAGAGAGATGGGCCCATTTTTGGACATATTGTAACCAATTGCTATGACTATTTAACTCATGCCCCAAACGGGAGTCAATGACCAATCGCATTTCAATGATTTTTTATTTACAACCAATCACAGTCGTGTTTCGTCTAGAATTTACCAACTAAAGTGTATCATAATAAAGAAAGGACCTCCTTTTTAATATTGTGAATAGGCCATACCATTATATTACTGTAACAGTCTCTAAGAAATACGGCTACCAGATTGTATATATAGTGCATGAATGTCAACAAGCGGGAGTTAATATACAAACATTTGTAGCAATTGATCATACCTCCAAAAAAAAGAAACCACTGTTTGCACTTTCTTAAATGTATTTTTTCCCAGGTAATTACATTCCAGAAAAATATAATTTCATATTTACATCGTAGGACACCAGAAATTAATTAATATACAGTTTGATGTGTTTCATTTTTTCTCCACTAGAGTGCATTCTTATAATATTGCGTTCTTTTGGCAATAAATAATATGATCTGGTTGCTGTGATGAACAAAAAAACCAAATGAAGCGTACCAATCGTTTTTCATTTGTTCTCAAACATCGCCGTTTACATTAAATATATACATATTTTAAAATAACTATAGTTAAATAATGATTTGTGAGTAAACAGCTTAATTTTATTCGTTAAATAGTCGTAACAAATGCCACTCTTGATTTCCAAATTCTCTAGATAAATTCGATAATTTGGAAATCACTCGTGGCATTACTTATGATAATTCTGAATCCCTTCAACTAGATGCATATTTTAAACTTTTTTATTTATCACGAATGTATGTGTTTCTTTGCTTGTCCATTTTTTGTAAAACCTAGGAGTGACGTAAAAATTACACCTGTGCTGCTTGTAATTTTGATTTTATTTCAGAATTTATTACACACACACACATATATATATATATATATATATATATTGACGTATAATAGACCATGTATCTAATTTTATCTATCTTGGAAACATAATTTCAGGAAATAAGATATATAGATGTAAAATTAGAAATATATAATGAATTAAATGGCATAATAAAAAGAAATTTTGGAGAATCAATGTCAACAGAATACAAATTAAGATTACATAATATTATTTTAAAACCAGCACTTAAACATGGAATGGAATTTGGGTCTTGAATCAGAGAGATAAAGAGAAATTGGAAGTAGCACATATATAATTTTTGAGACCACTTTTTGGATTCACAAGGTTAGATCATCAAAGAAATATTGATATCTGAAAAGATTGAAAGTCGAAAAATATTAAATGATATAATCAAATATAAATAAATTTGGAAACAGCATGTTTGGGAATGGAAGGGGGAAGATTGCCCAAACTATCTCTACAGTATCAACCACAGGGAAAAATAAATTTGGGACGTCCACGACAAAGTTGGATTCACCAAGATCATCTTGAGTAAACTACAGGCGACAGATCATACTCAGATGTTCATGACGATATATATATATATATATATATATATATATATATATATATACATACATACATATTATATAGGCCTATATACGATGTAGCGTAGTTGATTAGGGAATACGCTACAAGCCGGAAGGTCGAGGTTTTGAGTCAAGGTGGGTCAGGATTTTTAAACTGACCCAATCAATCTGACGGCACCATGGCCCTGTAGTCGGCTCAGCCTCTAACACGTACTGGAGGAAAAGTCAGCCGGTACGCAGGGCTGACAATTCGGCTGGCATCAAGAGCCAATTGTCTAGAAAAACGAGAGCCTTAACCTCCTACTACCCCAAGGGCCTCTTAAGGCCTCTAGTACTTTCCCTTTTATATATATATATATATATATATATATATATATACTGTATATATCTCCACCGCTGTGGTCTCGAGGTAGCGTGCTGCCTTGTCACGCAGCAGGCCCGGGTTCGATCCCCGGTCGGGGCAGTTTTTCTGGGTGAGGTTTTTATCGGGGTTTTTGCTCACCTGTAAGACAAATGTCAGGAAAACTTTAAGGCCCATACGGTCCCCGAAATCATATAGCCATCGCAGTCATCGTCATTCATATTCATCTTAGGTTAAGCTTAGGATTAGGGACTCTCCTGGCGCACCATTATCATCATCATCACCCATCATATCATCGGGACAACGTAACCCCGCCTTCCAGGCGCCCCAACTTCAGAAGTGGGTTACAAGTAAATGCCAGGAGAGTAACCAGGATTGTCGAAAGACAAAACCTGGGGCATTTGAATATATATATATATATATATATATATATATATAGGCCTATTGCAATTGTTACAATTTTTATGCTGAGGAAATTTACTTACACCAGTATAACTTTAACCCGTGCTCATATAAATCCCTTGTCCATTGTTGAAGGTTTATGCATTCTCACATTCTTGAAGACTGCCATGCTTAAAATCTTGTCTTTAAATTTCTTGGCATAAGATAGGATTTCTATCTTCTTTCAAGATGTTTTTATTTATTCATAAAATGTTTTTTAATCGTCCTGTATTCTTGTGATTTAGGGACGCAGTTGCAAATGGTCGGAAGACGGTGCCTTAGGAGCGGAGCCAAAGTCCTTCAGAATACAGGTCAGCCGAATAAATTGTGTAATTTGCACAGTATATCGCACATAATGAGCAAGTAAATTGTGCGTATCCTTGAACACAGCACCACGGAAATGATTTTGCTCTGTTGTGACGCTGGGCCTTCACAGTTCTTATTTCTGTTTCCCATATATTTGAATTTGGAAGTCTGCCTGTTATTCCCCTACCCAGGGCGGGTGGAAAGCAGACCATTATATCATTCCCACTCGAGTTAGCCATACGTAATTCACATGTAAAGAGATGTACAACCAGTTTACAGACCTCTACCGTCTGTAATAATATTGATCCTAAAAGTTTGTAAACTCAGTTATTTGAGATTGTGACCAAATTGTCAAAAATTCAAAACGTAATTTTTATGGCCTTATAAAATTTACAGATCGTTGCCACAAGTTGCAGCTCAGAGCAAGTGTTCAAAGTGGCGACTACCAGTCCCAATATAATATATTATAATATAATATAATAATAATAATAATAATAATAATAATAATAGCTTTATTTTGACTGGCACAATTATGGCCTAAAGGCTTTGTCTACAACTCAATCAGGACATATAAAATATAAAGTTTCTTAACTAAGTTTCAGTAAAAATTAATTATTACATAGTATGCCTGCAAAACAATCTTTATATATAAAAAATCAGTACATAATTATGTTTGTGACTTCTAAATCCCTTGTCCGTTCTTCATGAAAATTTGTACATAGATGTTTTCAAGTACGCCGAGTGTTTAGCCGCCATCCGTTGCTCTCTAAAATCATTAGGTGTAGGAGTTTACCAGAAACAAAAATTAAAAAGTCTCAATTTTCAATGTTTTAGAACGAATCACACTATGTGATATTAAAATAAACCGAGGTAGGTATTATCCAAAACTCAGCAAAATCCGACCACTAGAAGTGGGAGTTTACCTGAAATCCGAAAATAAGAATTGATTCTAGCAAACCGGCAGGTTTGGTTTGTCGCAATGTATAACTTTGTGTGTACACATTTTCAAGCGAGTGTTTAGCTGTTATTGTGCTCTAAAGTCATTCGGTATAGGAGTTTACCTGACACGAAAATTTAAAAATATCTAATTTATTTAGGCGTGACAGCGCACGCTGTGTGTTAACTAGTTATTATATAAAATGTGTTGATTTACTCTTAACTTGAAGAATAAGATACAAGAAGTACACGACAGTGTAAGTGAAATTAAAACCACTAATGAATGGAATAAATTTCATTGCTTGAATAAGAAAAAAAAATTATTTAACAAGTAATTATATGAGCTTGACAATATTGTGCGATATCTTGAGGGTGGGAATTACAGGAGGGGATGCGGATACCATGATATAAGTAGAATAAAAAGAGGTGATGTTGGCAAACTGTTATTTTGTGACCTAGTATCAAAATTGTGGTGAGAAGATACATGCATGAGGCTACGGCGTATAATATTTTACACCTCTCTTTCAAGGATGCCTTGTGTCCTAAACAGGTAACTAGAAGTTCCTCATCGACTTTACTGGGTTTCAAAACAAGTGTTCAAATTGGCGATCACCAATCTAATTCTATGCGTGACAATGATGCGTACGATTTTGGAGCACGCTTTAAAAAATCCCTGGAGTCTGAAACAGGCAGCTCTGCGGTGTCTACTGGTGTTCCATATACCGTGGAAACATGACAGGCGATTGCGTGCAGTAATTTCTTTTAATGCTAGCAAGAATAAACATCAACGTGCAAGACAGTTGGCTGATATAAAAACGAAAGACGCTTACAAAATAATTTTTCCCATAAAATATTGTGGCGCCTGAAATTTTACCATCGTTCCATACCTCTAAATACTCAATTAATTTTACTGTCTGTATAATTTTATCTCTAAAAGGTTTTAGACATTCTATATATTATCTTCATTACTCATGTTAACTAACTAACTCATTAGCTCTATCGAACCCGTACGTTCATGGCCGCGCGAACATGAGCTCTCTATACATCCCTATCCAGAGCTAATGTTTTCCAATTATCCCCTGTATAATCTACTTCGCTCAAATCATGGTAAATGTTATTCTCCCATCACATTCTTGGTCTACCAACTGGGCATTACAACTCTGGTTTTATACAAGAAACTTCCATGACCCTATTTCATTCCCATTCGTGACACGTGTCCGCGCGGGCAAAAGTTCTTCATAAATAAATATCCTGAGCAAATGGTTTCCAATCATCCCCTGTATAATCTACCTTCCACAAATCATAGTTAATGTTATTCTCCCACCTCATTATTAGACTACCAACTGGGCGTTTCCCTCTAGTTTTTGTACAAGAAGCTTCTATGCCCTCTTTCATTCACCATTTGTGCCACATGCCCTTACCATCGCAGTCTAGATGACTTAACTGTTCATATTATGTATGGTTTCCTATTAAGATGGTGTAGCTCACAGTTATGAAATCTTGTCTCATCGCCTGTCTGTTCGCCTCTCTTTGGTCTAAAAATGTTCCTAAGAACTTCATTCTAAAATTACCATAGCTCATGTTTAATTTTTTAATTTTGAATAGATGAATTTTATGCGAAATTTGGTAACTTTTCACTATAACTTCTGCAGTTGATGGTAGCAGCATATAAGAAAATCACATGTAATTTTGTTATACTTTTCGTCAGCATAAGACAGTCTGCGCGTAGGCCGGCTGGCGTCCCAGTCGGCCTCGACGATTTCTCGAAAGTTGGGGGGGGGGGGACACGTGTGACAGAAGTGCTACAAAACAGAAAGGATATGATGGCCAAAGGGAGATGTTTATAGTCCGAATTAAATTTTAATGATTCGGATACCCTGGCCGCAGTCGAAGGCTGTTTAATTATAGAGATGTACTAATATCAGCAGCGACCTAGTACATTTGTTTTGAATAAACTGAATTTCCACTTAGCTCATGGTCTTGTTTTCTTTTTGTAACGAAAAATTGAATCTGGATTCGGTAAACATGGTCTATATTTTACGTCTATATCAAATATATTACCAGTACTCTAATCTATCAAAATGAATGTTTGTTTGTTTGTTTGTTTGTTTGTTTGTTTGTTTGTTTGGTTGTACTTTATGCGAGGCCATGCCGTTGATCCGATTGTGATGGGGTGCTTTGCAAAATGTTCATGAGATTCCCGGGATGAACATAGGCTATATGAGAGTTGAGATACTCAACTCCTACACCCTTAAAAAACACCCTTTGTAGTGAAAAACGTGGAAAAAGTGCCTTTTTTTTACCCTTAAATGGCTTACGCTGCCTAAACCATAACAAATACACAAAATTAATGTACACAGAATTGAAAACATCAAAAACCTCTAAAAAACAGTCCGCGACAGCATATATTTATCTTTTCCACATAACACACAATAGCCATTTTTGTCTTTCATTGATGCCAAGGAGATCAGGATAAGTAGATTCCCGGGCTAGCATGTGCTGCCATACCATTCATCCGATTGTCATGGGGCTTTTTGCAAAATGTTCAGGATTTTCCCCGGAGGGTTATAGGTTATAAGAGAGTTTTAATTCTCAAGCCCTTCACCCTTAAATATCACCTTCTGTAGTGAAAAAACGTGAAAAAGTCGCATTTTGTAAGCTTAAATGGCTTACCATAACAAATTCACAATATTATTGTACACAGAATTGAATATCTCAAAAAACTCTACAGAAAAGTCCGCGACAGTATATGTTTATCTTTTAAGCATAAATCACAATAACAATTTTTGTCTTTCATTAATGCCAAGAAGATCGGGATAAGTAGATTCCCGGGCAAGCATAGCAGCGCACGGCGGTTATTCTTTTATGGATAACTCAAAACGAATTTTGTCTTTCAGCTCATTAATGCCAAATACATCGGAATACGTAGATTCCCGGGCAACGCCGGGTAATCAACACGGGGTATCTAAAAATAATAACGATATAAATTTATATTCATTTTTCCTTTCACTTATTCAACTAAATGCAAAAACACATTATCATTTATTTACGTGTAGCAGAGCACGCCGGGTATTAGCTAGTAGCATATACATTTAATCTCAGAATATTTTGTTACCAAGGAAATACCCTGCATAAAATAATTATATTTTCCTAACTCCCCTACTAAAAAAGCTCCATAGCGCGAGAGGCTTAAAAAATCCTTGGCCTACCAGATATTTCTTGGCCTCACAGCCACGTGTGGATGATCACTGCCTGTCTGTTCACTCATAGAAATACATTAGTTAATGGAACTGAACAGTTAATGACAAATGAGGGAAATTTTGAAGAAGTGAATGAATTGAAACACCTATGAACAATAATTAGAAATTTGAATGAGATGCACAAAGTAATTAAACATAGTCTCAATTCTGGAAATGTATGCTAGTATGCATTACAGGGACTCTTGTCCCAACTCCTTTAAAAAAACGTTAAACTGATAATACAGTGCCGGTATATAAAACTGTTATTGTACCAGTTATATTATATGGATGCCAAACATGAACTCTTACTTTAAGGGAGGAAAGAAGATTACGAGTATTTGAGAATAAAGTTCCTAGAAAAAGCTTGGACCAAAGAGAGGTGAACAGACCGGTGAATGGAGAAAACTTCATAAAATTGAGCTACATTGATTTTATAATTTATAAGAAACCAGATATAATAAAAACAGTTAAGTCTCGTAGATTGCGATAGGCAGGACATGTGGCACGAAAGGGAAATGAAAGAGGTGCATGGAAGCTTATTGTAGGAAAACCAGAGGGGAAACTCCCAGTTGGTAGACCAAGAATGAGGTGGGAGAAAAACCATGGTTTGAGGGAAGTATATTATACAGAGATGATTATAAATAATTAGTTCAGGATAGGAATGTATGTCCGCGCGGTCATGAACCTACAGGTTCGATAGAGCCAGTGAGTTAGTCTGTCTATATTTTACAGCCTCACATAAGACAAAAGGAATCCACATTGGGGGTTATTTCCGTAGAGATGTCAGTGAGTGGCATCTAGTTAGCTCATCGCCATAAAGACGTACCTAGTAGGCAACTAATATATTACTTGGTTGGGAAAGGCTTTAAGCCTTTAGGTTATTTAATGAGCCAGAAATCTTGAGACTCGTGTTGCGACTTGAAGTCCCATGGTGGTGTTGGCCCATGGATTTTTCCATCCTGAAAAGCATATCGATCTCGGCCTGGTTTCATCACGCAATCCTCGGGACCAAAGGATAGGAAGTTAACCCCTAGACCACCTAGTCCGATGTATTATCAGTACAACTCGCATTTTAGATTCCGTCCCTACGATATTCTGAAAGAATTTATAAAGTGCAGGTATGAGTTTCATGAAACGTAATAGCGTCTAGAAAAGTTTAACTGTGCCTATTTTTTTCTTCCGATTTGGTATGTCCAGCCATCTCATTAAAAGTCCATTTCTGTCATTATTTTTATTTAAATACCAGAGTTCTGCCACATATGTTATAGTGATCCTTATTACTGAATTAGATATGTAAACATTTGTTATCTGCTAACCCACAAAACGCATCATTTAATATTTAATTGCTGAACATTAATTCTCTTTTCTTAATTTGATCATCTTGTTATCCATCCTTTTTAACCTCTGCCCTTAAATATTTGTTTTTTTTTATAAAATCCGTTCCTTGTTCTAAATCAAATCCTGGGTTATTTTTTCAGATTACATACTTACTTACTTATTCACTGGCACTATCGAACCCGTAGGTTCATGGCCGCGCGGACATAAGCTCTCCATACATCCCTATCCTGAGCTAATGCTTTCCAATCATTCCCTGTATAATCTACTTCCCTCAAAACATAGTTAATGTTGTTCTCCCACCTCATTCTTGGTCTACCAACTGGGCGTTTTCCTTCTGGCTTTCCTACAAGAAGTTTCCATGCACGTCTTTCATTCCCCATACGTGCAACATGTCCTGCCCATCGCAGTCTACGAGACTTAACTGTTCTTATTATATCTGGCTTCCTATAAAGACCATGTAGTTCATTGTTAAGTAGTCTTCTCCATTCACCTGTCTGTTCATCTCTCTTTGGTCCAAAAATTTTCCTAAGAACTTTATTCTCAAATACTCGTAATATCCTTTCCTCCCTTAATTAAGAGTCCATGTTTCGCACCCATATAATATAACTGGTAGAATAGTAGTTTTATATATTTTCAGCTTAACGTTTTTTGAAAGGAGTTGGGACATCAAAAGTCTCTGCAATGCATAATAGCACGCATTTCCAGAATTGAGCCTATGTTTAATTTCTTTGTGCATCTCATTCCTATTTGTGATTATTGTTCCTAGGTATTTGAATTCAGCCACTTCCTCAAAATTTCCCTCATTTGTCATTAGCTGTCCATTTCCATTAGATACTAAATTTCTACTTTTTTCACATTACATACGTACATTTTTTTAAAATTTCAATCCGTTTCTTTTCTTCTATTTATATATATTTTTTAAAATCATACATTCAATATCCTCACAATCCTGTATTCCAACCAACTCTTCATCTGACTGAAGATGTGAGGATACATTTTCATCTCTAAATGGGATAAACATTCTCAACATATTAGAGAATTCCGAATGTATGTAGCTATTAGGCTGCTCTACTGATTTTTTAATTTGTACGAAACTTCATCGATCCTACGAAGTAGGATATATATCCATCCATAGTAATTCTGCACGAGGGCAGGTCTTTCACTGCAATCATAGCTTTGCAACTTTACTAGGGAATTGTAGGTGTGGTAGCTTCCCGTTGCTTTCCACACCGGTGTAGGGTGATGATGATAATATGATTTCGGGGACCGTTGGGCCTTGACGTTTTCCTGACATTTGTCTTACAGGTGAGGAAAAACCCCGATAAAAACCTCACCCAGAAAAACTATCCCGACCGGGGATCGAACCCGGGCCCGCTGCGTAACAAGGTAGCACGCTACCTCGAGACCGCAGCGGTGGACTAGGATATATATATATATTAACGCTCTAGCGTGATAAGAGGCAATTTTTTCGAACCAAACCCGACATATAGCAATCAATTGAAAAAGGTAATGTTCATTTCGTTAACCAGCAAAATCGGGCCATTATGAGTCGGGTTTCTTCCGAAGCGAACATTTAAGAATAGTTCTACCGGCCACAATTTTAGAGTTTTTCCAACGAAGCTCGATGTAGGCTATGTAACGGAAATAAAACAAGAAAGTAAGCATTCAAATACAAGTAAAATCTGACTATTAGTAGTGGTGGTGTGTCTGAGAGCCGTATTTGGAAATAGCTATTTTGGCCGCCATATACGTACTTTCTTGCAACGTAACTGGAACCATGCGATTTAATTAATAGAAGGAATATAGCCTGTATTCCGTAAACCAGTAAAGTCGGACCATAAATTCGACTTGCTAAGGAATTCGCTGAGTTTACACAATTCTTGTATGAGTGGTTTTTTCTTCCTATTTTGTGAAGTTTTGTGTACATTTTAAACAAAACAGAAGAGAGACTGCATTCTTGACTAATATTTTCCTGATGCGAAACTCTCTAAGAGTATTTTATTTTCAGTTTATTCTTGTTAATACCCGTCGTGTGCTGCTACGCATAAATGAAATATATTTTTATGTTTAGCTGAATAAGTAAAATGGAAAGTAAATACAAATTTATATTTTAGATACTTAATGCTGATTACTCGGCGTTGTCCGGGAATCTACCTATCCCGATCTTCTTGGCATCCACGAGCTGAAAGACAAAAATGGTTGAGTTATCCGTAAAAAATCAGACATAAGCTCTTGCGGACATTTTGTAGATATGTTTTAGATATTCAATTCTGTGTACATTAATTTGGTATATTTTTATCGTTTAGCCAGCATAAGCCGATTAAGCGTCCAAAAAGAGACTTTTCAGTATGCGATGCCCTTTTTTTTTAGGTCAGTCCAAATAGTACGTAGGACAATATGTTATATACGTTAATTGTCCCAGAAATGGGGGGAAAAACGGTCAAGTAGTTTCCGTGTCCATAAAGGACAACAGGAACAGACACACACTCAATATATATATATATATATATATATATATATATATATATATATATCCATGGTAATTCTGCCTGAAGGCACGTCTTTCACTGCAATCATAATATTTTCATGCTATGCTTTGCATATTTACTAGGGAATTATAGGTGTGGTAGCTTCCCGTTGCTTTCCACACCGGTGAAGGATGATGATGGCCGGATGATTTTCGGGGACCGTTGATCCCTAAGCTTCCTGACATTTGTCTTACAGGTGAGGAAAATCCCCGAAAGAAACTTCACCCAGAAGCCTGATCCGACCGGGAATCGAACCCGGGCTTGCTGCGTGACAAGGCAGAACGCTACCTCGAGACCTTAGCGGTGGACACACACACACACACACACACACACCACACACACACACATACATATATATATATATATATATATACACATCCATAGTAATTCTGCCCAAATGCAGGTCCTTCACTGCAATCATAGCATTTTCATTCTATGCTTGCAGCTTTACTAGGGAATTGTAGGACTGGTAGCTTCCCGTTGCTTTCCACACCAGTTAAGGATGATGATAATGATAAGGATGATGATGATGATGGCCATATGATTTCGGGGACCGTTTGGGCCTTAAAGTTTTCCTAACATTTGTCTTACAGGCGAGGAAAAACCCCGATAAAAACCTCACCCAGAAAAAACTGCCCCGACCGGGGATCGCTGCGTGACAAGGCAGCACGCTACCTCGAGACCACAGCGGTGGATATATGTATAAATGTATGCATTTAGAAAGAAATTTGTTGCTACTTTGTGTCGGAAATTCGATAAGTGAGATTGTGAATCTTTAGTAATCAATTTTAAATGGCCCTGCTGTACTTCCTGTACGCAATTACGTATATTACACAATCACACATGAATAATTGTGCGTGAGGCCTTCGCTGCGGTCCAGAAGGTATCGTTTCCTCATGTAAACAAGGTGAAAGGCCATTGCATTATCAAGGTGTTATCAAGGTTGCTCAATAATGGTTTTCCAGTTGTCGCGTCGTTTATACTTTATCTGCAGGAAACGTGGATGCGTGACGATCAGACGGGGTTCCAACATTTTAGAAGCTCCAAATAATAATATAAGGCATTTTAATCAGTATTTTTCTGAATAATTAGCGAATTCCGATAGAATGTAGCTATTGAGGTTGTTCTCATTGAAATATATAACTAAATCACTGGCACTATCGAATCCGTAGGTTCATAGCAGCGCGGACATAAGCTCTCCATACATCTCTATCCTGAGCTAATGTTTTCCAATCATCCCCTGTATAATCTACTTCCCTCAAATCATAGTTAATGTTATTATCCCACCTCATTCTTGGTCTACTAACTGGGCGTTTTTCCTCAGGTTTTCCTATAAGAAGTTTCATTCACGTCTTTCATATCCCCATTCGTGCCACATGTCCTGCCCATTCAGTCTACGAAACTTAACTGTTCTCATTGCATGGAAGTATATATGTATATATTTTTAAAATCTTCATTGATCCTACCTATTAGGTCCCGAAATTTAATGTGTGTGTCTATATAAGTCCACCGCTGTGGTCTCGACATAGCGTGCTGCTTGTCACGCAGCGGGCCCGTGTTCGATTCCCGGTCGGGACAGGCTTCTGGGTAAGGTTTTTTTCGGGGTTTTTCCTCACCTGTAAGACATGAAGCTTAGGGCCCAACGGTCCCCGAAAATCATCCGGTCATATCATCATCCTTATCATTATCATCATCATTCTACATCGATGTGGAATGCAACGGGAAACTACCACACCTATAATTCCCTAGTAAAGCTGCAAAGCATAGCATCAAATTGCTATGATTGCAGTGAAAGACATGCCTTCGGGTAGAAGTACTATGGACGGATGGAAATATGTGTGTGTGTGTGTGTGTGTGTATATATATATATATATATATATACCCCAGATATGACCCCTTTGGATTTTTTGTGTGGGGAGAGATGCGCAACCTTGTTTACACAACTCCTGTTGCATGAGAAAAGGATCTGGTTGCCCAGATAGTAGCAGCAGGAGCAATTAACGATACTCCTGGAGTTTTGCCCGTGTTAGACAGAACATGATCCGCCGGTGTAACCCTTTGTTTACATACCAATGAGGCATTTTTTGAACCTCTACTCTAATTTAAGTAATTGCGTTGTGTTAATGTGTTGTCTCTTGGTAATAAAAAGTGCAAAAGTGTTTGTTGGTTTAATTAATTTGCCGCCAGAGAAATCTTCCACTACCGGTTTAAATAATTCTCATAGGAAAAAATGGCATTAGGGAAAAATATTTGTTTTGGTGTCCCCTACAACCTCCCAGAGTTTGTCGGTTTAAATAATTTTCACCCTGTATATAGGGCAATAGATAAGTAATGTCAAAAACTGCTATAACATCGCAAAAATTTATTTAAGTTACTTTTGACATTACAAACTTAATTTATAGTTTCCTGCCAAGTCACCTATACGTAGTCAAAACATTGAAAGACGACACACTCCATCTGCAGCGCCATTTTTGGATATCTCACTCATATGATCGATCTAGGACTTTCAGGATATCGACTCTTGATTGATATCGAATCCTTCGTAGAGGTTCATTGATATTTGTGAATAATTTATAATCACAAGGGCTCCTGTCTGGTGAATTTAGTGGATGTTAGAATACTTCACAATTCCACCTTCGAAACAAATTCTACTGAACATATTTTTAGAGCGGTATTACTTACTACATGTGAAATACAGTGAATGTATTCACAAAATATTGTTATTTCAAGAATTTAGATATTACAGATATATACAACAAAAACTGCTCAACAACATACTAAAAGATCAAAATGTTCACCACTAGAATCGCTGATTTACAACAGTGTTGTCATTACTTATCAAATTCCCTAGTGTATTTAGCCTATATGTCCCGCTGCCTCTTATGATTGAGAATCATATATAAGGAAGGTAAAAATAAATGTTTGTGTTTTGGAATGCCTGAGTGGCGCAGTTAGTATCGCGCTAATGTATAAAGTTGGAGCTCTCCGTTTTAACGTACTGAATTGAAAAAGTTCCATACGTTGAGTGACGACACGATGTGGAATCTAGAGTAAATAACGGTTGGTTGTTTGTATCTTGTATTGCGCATAAAATAAGGTTTATCGGTTTAAGGGGATAATCGTCTGGAAAAGTACTAAAGCTTGAGTTTCATATTAAATATTTCCTAATATCTAAAGATCGAATACAACTTTTAATACTTGTAACGTAAATTGATCATAATTTGTATGATTATTTTCTAGTAATATTAATTTATATTACTATCAAAATAATTTTAATTAATAGAATACATATTTTATTAAAATTCATAATTACGCTGAAGTTCCTACATATTCCATTCTTTGTCAGTAATATTTATTCTTTGTCAGTAATATTATCTTTCGTTTGAAATACTATTCGCTTTAAAAATCTTGAAAGGTCCAAAAAATTAAAATATGCTTCGTAATTTCACATTGTTATCTTCATGACATGCGGATGTAATAATATTAATAATAATAATAATAATAATAATAATAATAATAATAATAATAATAATAATAATAACAATAGTTATAGCAATAATAGTAATAGTAATAATAATAATAATAATAATAATAATAATAGTTATAATAATAGTAATAATATTAATAATAATAATAATGTCCTATGATTTAAGGGAAGTAGATTATACAGGGAATGATTGGAAAGCATTAGCTCAGGATAGGGATGTATGGAGAGCTTATGTCCGCGTGGCCATGAACCTTCGGGTTCGATAGTGCCAGTGAGTAAGTAAGTAAGTATTAATAATAATAATAATAATAATAATAGTAATAATAACTAAATCACTGGCTCTATCGAACTCGTAGTTTCATGGCCGCGCGGATATAAGCTATTCATACATCCCTATCCTGAGCTAACGTTTTCCAATCATTCCCTGTACAATCTACTTCCCTCAAATCTTGGTTAATGTTATTCCCACCTCAGTCTTGGTCTACCAACTGGGCGTTTTCCCTCTGGTTTTCCTACAAGAAGCTTCCATGCTCGTCTTTCATTCCCTATTGGGGCTACATGTCCTGCCCATCGCAGTCTGTGAGACTTAGTAATAATAAGAGTGATAATAATTATTTATTTAAGTTAGGGGAGTTAAGGCCATAAGACCTTATCTTGCATTCAACCAGCGAATAATAATATAATGCAAAATGTTATATGCTTAATATAATCAAAAGATATGGATACTGGGAAGCATGAACCAAACTTTCTGTTTTTGTTATAATGTTTTATTGTTTTAATTTATTGTATATAATATTGTTTTCTCATAATTATGGACAATGAATTCTGTCAAGTCCCCAGCATTTGTACAACTATAATTAAAAATATTAGTAAAGTACCGGTATGGCGTAAAAAATGCACAATGCGAATGTAGTCTAATATTACAACTAACCAAACAAAGAAAATAAAGGTAGCAAGTAAATCTTCTTAAATGAATTTGTATATGCACATACAAAATGCTGAATATAACTGTTATGCAGATAGTATTTTCATTGTGTGGATCTTAAAATATCAATCAATTTAGGATTAAATAATAATAGTGAATGTCAATCCCGGATATGGCTGGGAAGTGAGTTCCGTGCACTAGTCGTAAAAGTTGTGAAAGATTCAGAGTACGAAAACACAACAGAATAAAGTAGTGCTCTGTGATCATTAGTTACGTGTATCATTTGAAGGCGTTAGTTCTTTACAGTTTTTTTTTGTTAATTCCATTGTGAAAGTACCCTGTGATTCGAGACTCGATTGTTTCCGATATATTATGATGTAGTCTTTACTGATATTTAAACCATTTACTGGAACTGAAGAGCTGAGGACAATGTTAAAAAACACATGAGGGTAAAATGACATTCAGAAAACTTTGATCCATTTTTTGTTCTCTCCGTTCAAGCAATCTTAAGAAATGAACATATTTTTTATCTTTTATACAGACATTAAATTTCTTCCTAAAATGATTTTTTTTTCTAATTTAATACATGATCTAACATGATTCCTTTAACATTTCGGTTAGGTTATACCTGAATATTCTCTTAATTTCCGTCTTCGTCAATTGATCCAATCTCGATATTACTGTAGCATTCTCATTTAACGATTGGATTCCAGATGGTTTTCGGCATCTTCTTTCATGACACTGTCGATATTTATAATATATTACTATTTTCATTAACATATGCAAATTATGTTGTGTATATAATAATTACATGGGAAATAAAAATGCAGTACAGTTTCATTGAAATCAATTCATTTACATTGAATGTAACACAGGTATATTATATGCCTTCCCTTGAAGTAGAAAATCAATGTTCAAGACATAATCTACGAAACAATTATAAGTCTAGGGTCTATATAAATATTCTTGAATTAATTAATAGCCATAATTAATTTAATTTATTGTTAATACTTAATTATCTCATTCGGAGAGACCTTCCATGTACTAGTGTGGTCAAAAAAGTAAGTACGTGACCCATAGTTAAAATCCCTCCCCCGACAAATCGTGTCACTATTAGGCCCGGGTGGCATGACACACGTAAAATTAACAGTATGTTGAGAGGTTAAAACGCATTCATAGAATGGAATGGAATAATATTTAATTGTAAATAGTTGCAAACATTAAAAAGCATCATTACAGACCTAATAATAAAATGTACGAAACATGTTATACAAAACTATTAAAATATATAATTATACCAAGTACATCGACATTTATTCACAGCATATTTTGTGGTGATTTTATAGTAAAAATTGAATTGGGAAAAAAATTAATGTTCTGCGAATTAATTTATTGTTTAGCCGCAGACTCTCAAATCGTACTGTTCTGATTAAAAGTTACCGTTGGGTTACAGTTATTTTCCATTACATACATAATTACAGGGCTTTTGGTTTAATAATAATAATAATAATAATAAAATTTTAAATTAATAATAAAAATAATATAATAATAATAATACTAATAATAATAATAATAATAATAATAGTAATAAGAAGAAGAAGAAGAAGAAGAAGAAGGAAGAAGAATGGAAGAAGAGAGAATACCAAAGAAGATCCTTAATTGGAACGCTAATGGAAGAAGTGGAGAGGCAGGCCTTAGAGAACGATGGATGGATGGATGGGTGCATGGATGGAGTGAAGAGTAGGTTGGAAGCTAGAGATATGAAGTAAGAAGATGCTTTAGACAAGAACCTCTGGCGACAAATCACTTTGGGTTAAAGGAGAAACAGTGTATGTGGAATATTCCTAATAAAAAAAATAATAATAATCTCCATCCCTTTATCTCTCTATTTAACAATAATAATAATAATAATAATAATAATAATAATAATAATAATAATAATACTGGTTCTTTTATTCTGCGAGAGTTAAGGCAATAAGGCCTTCTCTTTCAACCATTTCAAATATACAAAATACAATGGTAGTCTTACGTAATATAATACATAAATCATATTAAAATATGAACAAATTAATATATAAAATTTTTTACTCGTATCACTGTTTTGTCCACTATATAATACTATTACTACTAGTAGTTAAAATTATTATATTCACATTATAATTTGTAAAAGTAACTACAACAGAGCAATAATAATAATAATAATTATTATTATTATTATTATTATTATTATTATTATTTTAAGGCTCTGCACATTTCTGTAGTAAAATGTACAAATACGAACAAAATATAGGTAATTTAGATTTAACCCATTGTTCATTATTCATTGAATTTTTCTCTTTACTCCTTTCATTCCCATACTTCGTCGCACTTCCTTCATCCAATTTTCATTTCGTCTTTCCTTTACTTCTTTTTCCTTTGGTGTCCACCGTTTTATTTCCTTTGGTTATCATCGAGATCATCCATTATAATAATCGTTATATGACCATCGCAATAATAATAATAATATATTTTTTATTAGGAATATTCCACAGTACAGTGTTTCTCCTTCAACCCAAAGTGATTTGTCGCCAGAGGTTAATAATAATAATAATAATAATAATAATAATAATAATAATAATAATAATAATAATATAATAATAATAATAATAATAATAAATAATAGGATTATCAATACGTAACAACAAAAAATTAAGAACGTAATATATAAACTCTAATATACATGAAGTAACTCCAAGGAAAAACTCTAGGAAAAATGAATTGATGAATAATTTTAAAAACATGTTACAAATTTTCCATCTAGGATATTGATTGATGAATCTTAATTTTATTTTGTGTGGAAAGCGCACACTAATTCGTGGATTTCTAGAATTGAATAGAACATAAATATATTACGTAGTTCACCATTACATTCTACGTATTTGGCATAACAGTTGTGTACAATGTATTTTCAGTTATGTTTCGTGTACTTGGCAAAATTAATTTCCCATGGAAAAACTCTCTAACTCTGTAATTTGCGTATTTGAGAATGAGAATCAAGAATGTTTAGTATTGCACAAAAGGAAGGAATTTTGTGCGACGTACAATCATTTTACGTATTTACAAAGTAGAATTATTGTCTGAAGAAGGAAGCTCGACCTATTTCTGTACAGAAGATAAACACAAAGAGTTGCACCACACTTACGTAATCTACGGTGACAAAGAGTCGTTTAAATCGACCGGCCCAGTTCCTACAGGTGACACATTAATGTGTCATTCTTATAACCCCGATATCCTTATCAGCTGATTATGTCTTCGAACAATCGAATTTATTCACTATTATATAGAACAAAGCTAAAAAGATAAAATGGTAATGGGCTCTCATTTTCCTAACTCACTACTATCGGGAGCCAAATTCATGGAATATCACTGAAAAAGAACACAAACATTTTATGCACTATTTCTTATTTTTTTCCTCGCCATCGTTTATTAGCGATTTCCGAAGGAGTGTACCTACTGAGGTTCTACATGTATATATTTTGTTAAAGTTTACAAATCTTCGTCGATACTATTTATTAGAAAATGATCACGATATATCGTCGGCCGCCGATCAGAACCTCGTAACTCCATTCAAGAGTAAAATCTGGATTTTTGCATTGTTCCATAAGCAAAGGCGTCATCTGCATGCTGTTAGTTAAAGTTTGTAACTGCAAGATGATTTTTCTGCCAACTATTAACGTGTTCAAGAACCATGCATTTCCTCAGCTGTTAACTTCATCCCAAAA
>JASPKZ010008457.1:0-125000 GCA_030220185.1 Diploptera punctata | reverse complement strand
GATGATTGTATTTCTGATTTTTTTTCCAATTTAGAATGTCTAGTTGAGAGTCTAAAACAATCAATTTCAGTAGACACAAACTTGAAACTCAAAATTTTATTCAACTGCCAAGTTTCTTCACCGTATGTTACGCGTGCTTCGAATTATGTATTATAATAATAATGTACGTAATAATAATAATATAATAAAATAATAAATAACAATAAAATAATATAATAACATTGATGTGATGATGATAATAATATGGTCATAATAATCTTTATTTGATTTTTCGTGTAAATAAGTTACGTATTCAAGTCTTCAAACTAAATGTAGTGATTATTATCAATATTACCATTGCAGTTGTCCCCTCTTCTATGTTCCTACGTACCCGTATACCGTAAATTATTATTATTATTATTATTATTTAGTATTATTATTATTATTATCATTATTAATACCATTTTTAAATAATAATAATAATAAATAATATAATATAATAATAGTAATCATAGTAATAAGAATTATCATTATTATTATTGTTTTATTCTTTTCCTCTTCTTATTCACCGTCTTCTTCTTACCCTTCTTCTTCCCCTTCTTCTTCTTCTTAGTCCCCCCCCCCTTTTCCCCCCCCCATTCCTCTTCTTCTTCCCCTATTCTTCTTCCCTTCTTTTCTTCTTCCCCTTTTCTTTTATTCCCTTCTCTTATTCTTCTTCCCCTTCTTCTTCTTCTTCTTCTTCTTTTTCCTGCCCCTTTATCCTCTTCCTCTCTTCTTCCTTGTTCTTTTTTCCTCCTGGCCCCCTTCTTCTGCTTCTTCTTGCTTCCTTCTCTCTTTTTCCTCTTCTCTTCTTCTTACTCTTATTTTCCTACTTCCCCTCTTCTACTCTTCTTTTTCAATTTCCCCTTCCTCTTCTTCCGTCTTCTTCTTCCTCTTCTTCTTCCTCTTCTTTTCTTCTTCCTCTTCTTCTCTCTCCTTCTTCCCTCTTCCTCCTCTTCTCCTCCTCCTCCTCTCTTCTTCTTCTTTCTTCTTCTTCTTCTTCTCCCTTCTTCTTCTTCTTCTTCTTCTTCTCTTCTTCTTCTTCTTCTTCTTCTTCTTCCTTATTATTACTGAAATGGACTCTGGAGACGTGCAGCAAGAATATCCAGGAAGGATAAAATCCGAAATTCATATATAAAGATTGTATAAAGAAGAAACAATTAAATTGGTACAGACACATTAGAAGGATGGAAGAAGGAAGACTACCTACGATAATCATGGATTGGGAACCACAGGGAAGGAAAAAGAAGGGTAGACCAAATATTACATGGATTCAGGGAATCAATGCAACTGAGAGGGAATGGGAAATAGAAGAAGATATATGGATGAACAGACAAGAATGGAAAAATGTGTTGAAACAAATGTGTGGTTAACTGTGAACAAGGGTACCGGAAAAATGTATAATCATTGTAAAAGCCGGAATAATAAAACAAATTATTATTGTTATTATTATTATTATTATTATTATTATTATTATTATTATTATTATTATTATTATTATTATTATTATTAGTACTGGCAGGGTAAAGGTCTTGAAGCCTTCTCCTCCACTCGAACAGTACCTTATGAAAGTATAACTAACTAATTAACTAACTCGCACTATCGAACCCATAGATTCATAGCCGCGCAGATATAAGCTCTCTACACATTCCTATCGTCAACTAATTTTTCCAAACATCCGTTGTATAATCTACTTCCCTCAAATCATGCTTAATGTCATTCTCTCACCTCATTCTTTGTCTACGGTCCGGACTTTTTCCTCTGGTTTTTCTGTAAGCTTCCATACTCGTTTTTCATTTCCCATTCGTGCCATATGTCCAGCCCATCACAGTCTACGATACTTAACTGTTCTTACTATATCTGGGTACTTATAAATATCATGTAGCCCACTGTTAAGTAGACATCTCAATTCGCCTGTCTGTTCTCTCTTTGGTCCACAATTTTTTCTAAGAACTTTATTCTCATGTACTCCTAATAATTCTGCTCCCTTAAAGTAAGAGCCCATGTTTCGCATCGATATATGACAACTGGAGAATAATAGTTTTATATATTTTCAGTTTAACGATTCTTGAGAGAATTTGGGACGAAAATAGTGCCTGGAATCCATAAGATCATGCATTTCCAAAATCGAGCCTATGTTTAATTCCTTTGTGCATCTTATTCCTATTAGTAATTACTGTTCCTAGGTGTTTGAATTTTGGCATTTCTTCAAAAATTTCCCTCATTTTTCATGAACTATAAAAAATTGTTTTAATGACTTTGATTAGTATTATTGTTATTATATTATTATTATTATTATTATTATTATTATTATTATTACTATTTCTTTACTATTAATATTATTGTTGCTGTTATGGCTACCATCATCATATTCTTCATGAAGATGTGAGGTTAATTCTGTATAATTGTTGGGTATTTTAAGAAAAAAACTTATTGACAACAACACGAGGCTGACAATCCCTGGGTGTATAATTAGTCAGTACACCACACAATGAGGCAATACAAATAAGAGAGAGGGAGAGAGTGAAATGGTGTCACAAACTGGTTCGTCGCCCAGTTCGCCCCACAATTTCACGTAGGTCCGACATTCCTCTTACACCTTGCCAGACAAACCAAACGTTTTGGCAACACAAATTTCCGCACATGGTCCTCAAATGGGTTCGGACCAATGACCCACGATGCCAATACCCTATACTAGAATTTTTTTTGTATCTTTACGTCTGTTGATTACATATAGAAACATTTTCGTTGGAGAAATACATACAAATAAAAAAAAATGTAAGTAGATAATATATCCACAAAATAGAATTATAAACTTGAATGGTAAAAGCAAATGGACAATTCTATTTTATTGTAAACGGCTATGACATACTGATACTCCAGCAAAACTCGCTCCTAAAAAGTTGTGTATGACGATATTATGGATGCAAAATCACAGGAACACAGTACAACCCTGGTAATATCATACTTTCTTATTAATAATTATTATATATTTTTTTTACATACAGATTTTTAATGTTTACACATATTTCCGTACCTAAAGTTTTATTTTTCTTCTCCAATCGTCTCTATCCATCCACTCCATGTCCTCCAGTCCTCTTGTCCTCATTCCCGTTCTTATTTCTTGCATCCACTTTCTTCTTCCAGGTGGACACCATTCCAATGTTTTTCTGGGTAACCTTTCTTCTTGCGTTCGTTGTACGTGCCCATACCAATTTAATTGCTTGTATCTTATATTATTGAATATCTAATATTCATTTTTTCTCGTATGACGGTAATTCATATTTTTTTCTAATTTTGAACATCTTGCTGCTCTCCTTAAGAAACCTATTTCCATCAACATAAGTTTTTGTTCTAAGTTTTTGTTGAATTTCCAAACTTCAGCTCCATATGTACAGTACTTTCTATTATTATTATTATTTTATTATTATTATTATTATTATTATTATTATTATTATTATTATTATCATTATTATTATCATTATTATCATCGTTATTATTATCATCGTTATTATTATCATCGTTATTATTATCATCGTTATTATTATCATCGTTATTATCATCATCGTTATCATCATCGTTATTATTATCATCGTTATTATTATTATTATTTTAGTATCATCATCATTATTATTATCATAATTATTATTATCATAATTATTATCATTATTATCATTATAATCATTATTATTATCATCATCATTATTATTATCATCATTATTATTATCATCATTATTATTATCATTATTATTATTATCATCATTATTATTATCATCATTATTGTTATCATCATTATTATTATCATCATTATTATCATCATCATTATTATCATCATTATTATTATTATCATTATTATTATCATCATGATCATTATTATTATCATTATTATTATCATTATCATTATCATTGTTATCGTTGTCATCATCGCCATCACGGTCACCATTGTCATCAATGTCATCATTACTATCATTATTATGTCGGCCGCGATGACTAGTGATTATGTTACCTGCCTCTAGTTCCGAGGGACGCGGATACAAATCCAGCCGGGGTCGAATGATTCTTAGGATGGAAAAATCCAAGGGACAAGTTCTCCGATAGGGACTTCAAGCCGTAGGGCCCGAGGCTGAAGACTTTCAGGCTCGTAAAAGAACCGCAAGCCCGAAGAAAGAGGCCTCTGTGCAAAATATACCGACCCTTGTCCATCCTTATTTGCTACCAGGTGTCTCACTGAGGCGATAATCCGACCCCATACCACTCTCTAACATCTATGGGTAAATAAAAGTAACTAAATTAGCACCCTAATCCACACACAGTCAAGTACGGTGTATATGTATTATTATTATCATTATTAGTATTATTATTGTTATTATTATTGTTATTATTATTATTATTATCATTATTATTATTATTATTATTATTATTATTATTATTATTATTATTATCATGTCCACAGCTGTGGTCTCGGAGTAATGTCTTTGCCTCGTTCGCAGGAGGGCCGGGTTTGTTCCGTTATCGGAACACATTTCCTGTGTGAAGATTTTTCGGTGTTTTTCCTCACCTGTAAGATAAAATTAAGGAGAAGTTGAAGCCCAAATAATCCTCTAAAATCACGTGGCATCGTAATCAACCTTTTATATTTGTCTTGTTCAGTAAGATTGTGTGAGTGAATTGGTATATCTTATGAAATGTTCATGTTGTCGCGGAGATGGCCCAGGAATTGACTAATCCCTCATCCTCGGAGACCCTTCTCATTCTTGTTATGGTCAGCATAATATGTATGCGTCGGAGTTAAAATCCTCTCCCGGCAGGTCGTGTCCTTGCAATGTTCGGGAAGTGTGAGGCATGTAAGCGTATATACAACGTAAAAGAAAGATACTGAAATTTTCACCTGTCAAAACATATTTCTAACATATTTTTATGCCCAGAATTCTAAACTCATATCCATTTTCCGTTATCACCTACGGTTTTGAAGTACTTGCTGATTTATGATTATAGGCCTACTAGCGGTGCGACCGAGCTCATACCGTAGCGGGTTATTTGCATACACAATTTCTTGCATTGCGGTCACATCACCATCTGATTCTTCGCTGCTGTTGTTGAAGATGGATGTAAAAACATTTTAGTACTGGGAAAATACATTTTTGACCTATTTGGTGATCTGTTAGAACTTATGAACACTATAAATGGCATGGCCGTTTGGGTGGTGTAGTGGATTACTGTACATGTTCAAATAAGTTATTTGATTACTGTCAAAATATTAATATAAAACAAACCTCCAGAACAAGTAACAAATTTTAATTATTTGGGTTGTAATTTTACTAGAAACACAAAAACTGAAAGAGACATAAATATGATACCGTCGAAATTTCAAATGATATGTGGAACTATGCATAAAATATAAAAAATCAAAGTAAGAAGAGATACTAGATTGAAGTTTAATAAAACGTTGGCAGTTCCTGCATTGGAGTGAAACTTGGGTAATGACCAAAAAATTACAACGTAGAATACAAAGCGTAGAAATGAACTTCCTTAGAAGAACAAAAGGCTGCACATGATTGGATCGGATAAAGAATGAAGATATAAAAACAGAGTTAAATATATATATCCATTGAATGATAAAATCAAAGAATATAGAGATAAATGATTTAAACATGTATAAAGAATTAATACAACAAGATTATCAGAAGCAGCATTTAACTACAAGCCAAGAGGTTCAAAGAATGTAGGAAGGCCAGTGAAAAGATGGACAGAACAACTGTGAGGCGGAACTGGCAATTATCCTTGCCCGTGAAGTGAAGAATAAGAAAAAGAAGACGGTATCTTCATCTCTCCATTTTTACTGTTAAAGCAGTGTCAAACTACGGCAGTAATAGAAACATATTTTTTATCTTTTTTTATTCAATTTGGGTCTTATTTGTCTTGTTTTTATCACTTTTACTCTATCTGTAGTTCTTAATTGGACGCTTTTTTTCCCCTCTCCTTCACCTATTTTTCATTCTTGTTTTTTTTTACCTCTTTCCTCATTCACACATATAAACACAAGGACACGACACACTCAGTCCCAAGGTGAAAATTTAAAATCCCTTACCCCGCCGGGAATCGAACTCAGGTCGCCGGAGTGGAAGGTAGGGACTCTACCGACTACGCCACAGCGACGGACTTTTTTTTCTCTCTTTTCGTTTACACTGTTTTCCTTCTTCTTCTTCTACCTCTTTGCTAACTTTCTGTTATTCTCACATGGACAAGAGACACGCCGAGACCCAAGGCGGAGATAAAAAATCCCCTACCCCGCCGCGAATCGAACCCGGGTCGCAAGAGTGGAAGGTATGGGCTCTACCGACTATACCAGGGCGACGGACACTCTAATCATAACAAGAAAGCAGTTCCAAGTCATCGGACTGGCATTGTCAGTAACCACAAAGGAATTTTAAAATACAGACTCAAATGAATGTCAGTGCATTATAATTGTATATTTACAGTAGCTATTCCATTAGCTTATGGGCCATGGGAATATTGTTTAAACTCTGTCAAGTAGAATGGTGATAGGTGTGCGATCATTACCACTTAAAGTAAGTAGAAGTGTGATGAAATTTATTAATCCCAGACTAAAAGCCAAGAGATAAACATCCCTTGAGAAAGAGGGTTAGTAAGGAATGTAAAGAGAGATAAGCGTACCACACTTTAAACTTTCTCAGGCTCTATATCTCAGACTATCATTAACTGGTTGTATTATAGATCATAATATAATAGATATTACCTTATTGTAAAATCTTGTTCCGCGCTGTAGCCGAGCGGTTAAGGTAGGAAGCCTTGGCGCAGAGCTAAGGGACTTGCGCTGGTTCGAGTCTCCATGGGGGAAGAAATTTTCTCATGGTATTTCGGCCAGTATGGGACCGGTGCCCACCCAGCATCGTGAGGCAATTGGGTAGCTACAATAAGTAGCGGCTCCAGGTTGAGGAACCAGCTATAACGGCTGGGAGACTCGACATGCTAACCACAAGTCACCCCTACACTGGCTGTTGATCATCTACCTCTGTGATTGACACATGTGGATGTGAAGGACCAGCAGCCGGCTGGTAAAAGGGCAACCGCTGAAAAGTGGCAAGACCCTCAATCGGAATCGGTAAAATCTTCATTTATTATTTAATATTAGAGTTAATTATGATTGTTATATTCTGTTGTAATATATGCTTGTCGTGGTGAATGGAAGAGAAGGCCATTTGGCCTTACCTCCACAGGCTAAATAAATAAATAATTAAATAAAAAATAGTAATACATTACCTTATATGGACATATTGTGAATAAACACGCCCATAAGCTTGTTGGAGTGGAACTTAATCCGGTCGGATATATATATATAACTTTCCTCATTAAAGGATTGCCTCAAGGACAAAGTGATACATTTTATTTTCGAAATTGATAAAATTAAAATACATTTTGTAAAGACATTTAAAAAATGCAAATTGTAATTGAAGTATACATACTATAAAGTAGATATTTTGTAAAGATGGTTTCTTAAAATTTAAATTGACCCTCTAATGGCAGCGATGGCAATTTTAGAAAGATACACCCTGACCAAATATAAAAAATTCTAAAATATAGGTAAGAATCCTGGTATAGTACCTCTTGCTCCGGTCATCAATCCTGCGACAGCTATGCCATCTAGGCCTAATTGGTAAATAAGTAATGCACGAGTGATTTCCAATTTATCTAGAGAATTTGGAAATCAAGAGTGGCATTTGTTTGGACTTTAACGAAAAAAAATAAGCTGTTTACTTACAAATCATTATTTAACTATAGTTATTTCAAAATATTTATATATTAATGTAAACGGCGATGTTTGAAAACAAATGAGAAACGATTGGTACGCTTAATTTGCTTCTTTTGTTTGTCACTACAACCAGATCATATTATTTATTGCCAAAGGAACGCAATATTGTAAGAATGCACTCTAGTGGAGGAAAAATGAAACACACCAAACTGTATATTAATTCATTTCTGATGTCGTATGATGTAAATATGACAATTATATTTTTCTGGATTATTACCTGGGAAAAAATACATTTAAGAAAGTGGTTTATTTTTTGGTGGTATAATCAATTGCTACAAATGTTTTTATATTAAATCCTGCATGCGCTATGTGTTGACATTCATGCACTATATATTCAATCTGGTAGACGTATTTCTTAGGGAGTCAGTCACTGCAAAATAACGCCATGACCTATTCAGAATGTTAAGAAGGAGGTGCTTTCTTTATTATGATAAACTTTAGTTGGTAAATTCTAGGCGAAACACGACTGTGATTGGTTGTAAATCGAAAATCATTGAAATGTGATTGGTCATAGACTCCCATTTGGGGCATGAGTTAAATAGTCTTTGTAAGAGTAAATTGTTGGCTTTCTTTTCAGAGTCAACTTCCTCAGGTTGGCCACTATGAGTCTCAAAACGGATTGTGGGATCTAATATCATACCAATTTTAGAAGATGGTCTAAATGCAGTAATATCTATTCGTCTATTACTACCATTATTGGCCATGCCATGAACTTCCTCATAAACTGTATATATATATATATGTGGGCTGATTAGAAACATTCGACGATTTTATATCTTCATATTCTGTCAAATCAGGACGTATATAAGTTGAATAATACAACTCAATACTTGGCTATTTTTCTACAAAATTGTATTACTTTCAACATCTACAAGACAGTGATATTCCAACTTCTTACGTAAAACTTCTGAATTACCAACACCAATCGCCCAATTACAGCAATTATTACGCCTACCTTCACAATCAAACATCTAACCAATAATAATTGATCCTCCTTAAACAATCCTACTCTACCGACCGTATTTACGTACACCAGTTACTTATTGGCGTTTGTACAATGCAGTGAATACATGTCTCTAAATTTGATTTGTAGGCCTATTGAATTAAAGCATAAGTTGTAGTGAACTACGCTTTTATCATCATCCATGCAAGTATTAGGCCATGTAGCCTGTTACGGTCTCAAAGAAAATGTTTCCATCTAGCGTTTTATTCTTCTTGGACGTCCCAGCGATCTTTTACCTTGAGGAAAGTAATGAAACATAATTACTTACTTACTTACTCACTGGCACTATCGAACCCTTAGATTCATGGCCGCGCGGACATAAGCTCTCCACACATCCTATCCTGAGCTAATGTTTTCCAATAATTCCCTGTATAATTTACTTAGCTTTTGGAATTCTGTGAGATGACATTCGTTGAATGTGGGTTTTCTAGCTGTTCTGGTAATTTTGTTTATGATGTAGAATGGGTTCTACAATCCAACTCTTCCATAATTTCCTTAATTTCCCTTTATATATACATATACATACTTCCAGTTTGTATAGCCTGCTGTTCTACGGCACATAAATCTCATCTCATTTGCTGTTATTCGGCATTCATCTCTTCTTCGTATTGTCCATGCTTCACTATCATACGAGTATATTAATACTGGTCTTGCAACAACCTTGTAAAGGCATAATCTTGTGTTCTTCTGGAGTAAAGATGGTTTCATAAAATTATTAATTATCCCCGTGCTTTTACATTTTATTTATTAAATCTGTGTGTATTACAAGCATTATTATAGTAGCATGGCTTCTAAATGTTTTAATTTCCAAAATTACTTTTCTATATCTGCGGTGAATTTACGACAAAATCTCAACGAAAATCCTTAGGTTCAGCAGTTAAAAAAGGGTATGAATTATATGTTGGATGCAAGGTTAGAGACTAAAATGAGAGACGGGCACCAGGTATATGTTGCAATAAATGTGCACGTTGCCTTGTAATTAGTAACTAACTCACTGGCACAATCGAACCCATAGGTTCATAGCCATGCGGACGTAAGCTCTAAATACATATCTATCCTGAGCTAATATTTTCCATTCATCCCCTGCATAATCTACTTACCTCAAATCAAGTTTTATTTCATTCTCCCACCTCATTCTTGGTCTGCTAACTGGGCGTTTTTCCTCTTTCATTCTTCATTCGTATCACATGTCCTGGCTATCGCAGTCTATGAAACTTAACTATTTTTATTATATCTGGTTTCCTATAATGATCATGCAGCTCACTGTTATGTTGTTTCTCCATTCTCCTATGTAGTCTTCTCTCTTTGGTCCTTTTTTTTCGAAGGACTTTATTCTCAAACACTCGAAGTATTTTCTATATTTTCAGTTTAATGTTTTTTAGAGATTTTAGGACGATAAGAGACCCTGTAGTGCACAACAGCACGCATTTCCAGAATTGAGCCTATGTTTAATTTCTTTGTGCATCTCGTTCCTATTTGTAATTGTTCATATGTAGTACTTGAATTCAGCCATTTCTTCAAAATTTCCCTCATTTATCATTAATTGTCCATTTCCATTATAGAATACATTTATAATGTGTGACCATATATATTCAGTTTTATTGATGTTTACTTCCAGCCCCAATGTGTTAGTATTATTCAAGAAAATATGCAGGTTGGCCCTTAGTATCTCCTCGCTATCGCCTAATAACACAATAATCACCAGGATAAAATATCAGCTTACGAACTCCATTGAGTTGTAGGCCTTCTTCATCCTCTAAAGATTTGATGGCATGTTTTAGCACAAAATTAAATGGTAGAGGAGATAGTGCATCTCCTTGCTTTAACCCACTGTGCATTTCAGATCTATCTAAAAATTGTTTGCCTACACGCACTCTACTTATGTGCCAATTAGACACATTCGAATAAGTCAAATTAGTTTTTTTAGGAATTCCAGACTTCGCAGGATACCATGTAACTTATCCCTCTTATTTCATTCGTTTGCTTTTTGAAATCTACATAGGCCTATAGTTTATGTATAGTGCCATTATATTTCCATTTATTTTTTTTAAATATTAAGTTGGCTAAATGGAACTCATAAATCAATGCCAAATTCTATAGTAATGATTTGGATAGAACTAAGAGATCGTATTACTGTTACTTTTGTGTGACAAAAGTCAGTTGATTTTCTTCAAAATCAAAGAATGCCACAGTATATCAAAATTCACTACTCAGAACCTTGAAGAACTTTCACATTCACTCACCGAGGAATTGGAGAGAATCTCACAAGTTTCTGTAAGAAGGCTTCTGCGAAGCATGCCTCGTAGTTGTAATGCGGTCATTCAGGCTCACGGAGGACACACTAATTACTGAGTGTTGAAATAACCATGGAAACATTGTTTCCAAAAATTGTAAATCTCAAATTTCCACTTTGTTTTCTGTTACAAATGATAACTTGTTCGTATTGCTATTACTGTACAAGAAAATATTGTTTGAATGTCTATTTTAATTTTACATAAATCTTCAATTTATAATTACAAAAGATCAAACATTAAGTTGTTTCAATATTCATTCTCTAATTTTGGTTCAAACATGTGTTCCTTTAATTTTTTTGAGTAGTGTATTTCCTCGGCAATGAGACTTACCTCAGGACAATTCCCTACCGATTCCTAAGCCACCTGAAGTAATGAACCTTAGATGATGACCAATCCAATCTTCCTAAAATTGAACTTTGGACCATTACGAAGGTAACTGTTGATGATCCATATTTTCAGTTACCATCACCTGAACCTTATTTGATTTCCCAAGTTGAAATTATCGATTTATTAAGGATCTCAATTCAACAAGAAGACAATCGGATCTCTTAAGTTCTCGGTTATTGAACTGGAACTTGCTTGAATCATATGTCAAAACAACTAGGGCCTATACATAGAACACAGTACACTACAGACATTTATTTCACAGAAAAATATACTTGTATATTGTAATGATATTGATGGACAAATTGAAGAATTAAACAAGAAATAGGTACAATCCACTATAATTAGCGCCTTTTCATTGATTCTTCCAAGTTAATTTTAAAGGCTAAGTACATACACGATAAACTACATAGTCTTTATAGGAAGCCAGATATAATAAGAACAGTTAAGTCTCGTAGACTGCGATGGGCAGGACATGTTGCGCGTATGGGTAATGAAAGACGTGCAAGGAAGCTTCTTGTAGGAAAGCCAGAGGGAAAACGACCAGTTGGTAGACCAAGAATGAGGTGGGAAAATAACATTAACTATGATTTGAGGGACGTAGATTATACAGGGAATGATTGTAAAGCATTAGCTCAGGATAGGCATGTATGGAGAGCTTATGTTCGCGCGGCCGTGAACCTACGGGTTCAATAGTGCCAGTGAGTAAGTAAGTACATACACGATAGTAACAAATCTTTTTCTGCCTATAGCTGTTGCTCATGCTATTCATATGAAAGAAACGTACAAGAATATGGATTTTATTTTAAAGACTGTTAATTATGCAAAACATGAATGGAAAATATATGGAGATCTTATAGTCATTGGATGACTCCTTAGAATACAGTGTGTTTTCACCAAGTTTTATTGTTTTTTCATGTGAGTAGGAGAGTCGAGATAAATAAAAACATCATAAAGTAAGAGACTGTCCTCCAAGTGTTGCTTTTCTACAAGGCGAAAAGAGTGTTAAACACAAATCACTAATTAATTAAGACAAAATTGTATTTCCACTCCTTCACATTAAGTTAGGCTTAATTAAATATTTTGTTAAGATCTAAATAAAAATCGTCAAAGTTTTATGTGTTTGAAAAATAAAATATTATTAGTGAGGCCATATTGAAGAAAGGCATTTTTACTGATCCACAAATTCATGAAATAATCCAAGTAAAGACGTCTTAATGGAGTGCTAGAGGATAATGTGAAAGCGGAATGGGTTGGATTGACGACAGACTGTACTAATTTTCTGGGAATGTAAGGGCACAACACTACTAAGAAATTATTAAGAACATGCTAAAGACATATGAAAACTTAGAATGTAATATGTCACTGAAAATACATGTCCTACATTCCCACTTCAGTTATTTTTCTCTAGACCTGTGTGGGCCCTCCACGATGAACACGGAGAAGATTCTCATCAATAGGTATCTGTGATAGAAAGAAGATAAGGAGGCATTGGTTTTACTCAGCAAAATAGCTGTTGTTGACAGCGACACAGTGAGCTGTGAAAAAGGAGAAATTATGGCAAGTCGATTCGTTAGAGATTGACGATAATTTTTGTAATAGATAGACTTTAAACAAGATTAATTATTACACAAATTTTTTTGTGAAATGTCAGGAAGAGTTTACAGAATTAATTAAAGTTATGGTGGAATATTACACGATCATTTGTGTTGTTTTATTATGACAAAACGACGTGAAAAGTGATCCCCGGTAGCGTGCCACAATCCTCATTTATTTTCTCTACTACACATGCAATGTGTATATTTATATCTGTAAGTGCTACCATTTATTTTGTGTCCCACTGGCACTCAGTGTTTTTGTTAAAGCGAGTAACGTTACGCTTCTTCTACCATTCCCTTCAATTAAATTAATAATAATAATAATAATAATAATAATAATAATAATAATAATAATAATAATAATAATAATAATAATAATAATAACAATAATAATAATACGATTTAGCTCTTCTGGCACTTTCCGAAAATGGTTTGCAACGATCAATTTATAATTTACAAAAAATAGCTGCCAAATTTAATATGGAAATATCAATTAACACAACTAAAATTATGGCATTTCAGGGGAAGGACCCCATACAAAGTAAAATCTGTCTCCAGAATAAAATTTTAGAGAGATCTAATCAATTTAAATATCTTGGATATTATCTCTCTCTCTCTCTCTCTCTCTCTCTCTCTCTCTCTCTCTTCTCTCTGTCTCTCTCTGTCTCTCTGTCTCACTCTCTCTCACTGCCTCTCTGTCTCTCTGTCTCTCTCTCTCTCGCTGCCTCTCTGTCTCTCTGTCTCTCTCTGTCTCTCTCTGTCTCTCTCTCTGTCTCTCTCTCTGTCTCTCTCTGTGCCTCTCTCTGTGTCTCTCTGTGTCTCTCTGTCTCTCTCTGTGTCTCTCTGTCTCTCTCTCTGTCTCTCTCTCTGTCTCTCTCTCTGTCTCTCTCTCTGTCTCTCTCTCTGTGTCTCTGTGTCTCTGTGTCTCTGTCTCTCTCTGTCTCTGTCTCTCTCTCTCTCTCTCTCTGTCTCTCTCTCTCTCTCTGTCTCTCTGTCTCTCTGTCTCTGGGATGAAAAGGATATCCCTGAAAAAATACTAGTTATAATAAAAGTTTGGGAATTATTAATCAAGTTATGAAACCATCCCTTGTACAAAAAAATCAGGTTACGTTTATATAACACATTGGCTAGACCAGTGTTGACCTATGGTAGCTAAGCATGGACACTAAAAAGACAAAATGAAAGCAGAATAAGGGCTTGTGAAATGAGATTCATGCGCAGAACAGCGGGTTACACCAGATGGGATCGGAAAAGGAACACCCATATCTTAAAAGAATTGAAGACTACGCCAATTTTGGAATACATTAAACAGTACCAACTAAATTGGAATCACCATCTTGAAAGAATGAGTTCAAATCGGATTCCCAAAGCTGTTTATAATTATATACCAAGAGGACGAAGATCTCTGGGCCGTCCTATGAAACGCTGGAGGGAAAATTTTCGATAAGATCGTAACAGGCCTTGGCCTAATACTTGGAAGGAAGTAGAAGAAGAGGATAATAATACATTTTATTGGGAATATTCCACACTACAGTGGTTCTCCTTCAACCGAAATTGATTTGTCGACAGCGTTTGTCTAAAACATATTTTTTCTTCAAAAAATTAGCTTCCATACGTCCCCTCACTCAATCTATTCATCGTTCTACAGGTTTTTCTCTTTCACTTATTCTATTAGCCTTCCAATCTAGGATCTTCTTTGGGATTCTATCTTCTTCCAATCTCATGAGATGTCCATACCATTTCTAAAGTTTTTCTTCTATTTTTTTCCCCTATTTTTTTAACTTGCATTATTTCCCTTATTGTACTGTTTCTGACTTTATTCGTCTTATATACTTGTATACCGCCTCCAAAAATCCATTTCTACTGCTAACAGCTTGTTGGCTTACTGTCTACTTACTGTCCAGGTTTCGGACCCATATAATAAAATGCTTTGTAACGGGACTTGGAAATATATTAATAATTCTAACAACAAAATAATAATAATAATAATACTAATAATAATAATAACAATCCATAGTAATTCTGCCCGAAGGCAGGTCCTTCACTGCAATCATAGGATTTTCATGCTATGCTTGCAGCTTTACTAGGGAATTGTGTAGGTGTGGTAGCTTCCCGTTGCTTTCCACACCGTTGAAGGATGATGATGATGATAATGGTAAGGATGATAACGATAAGGATGATAGTCATATGATTTCTGGGGACCGTTTGGGGTCTTAAAGTTTTCCTGACATTTGTCTTACAGGTGAGGAAAAACCCCGATAAAAAAAACCTCACCCAGAAAAACTGCCCCGACCGGGGATCGAACCCGGGCCCGCTGCGTGACAAGGCAGCACGCTACCTCGAGATCACAGCGGTGGACAATAATAATAATAATAATAATAATAATAATAATAATAATAATAATAATAATAAACTGGGAATATAATTTTAAATCGTACTAGCAATAAATTTTATAATAATATTCAGATTTTTTTAAACTTTCGGGTATATTTAAATTATAAGCTTAGGTCCTAGTTGTATTTCTTACGTTATTATTATCCTTCTAGTGGATCAGGAGCATGAAGGCGGGCGGGCAACTTCGTTATAAATAACCGTTTTGAAAATGTGTTCTGAGCGCCGACTCAAGTATATTTTTAAAAATGCAAACACATTTGCAGTAAATTACAGTGAAATCGGAAGTTTCCACGCATCCAAATAATGGGATTTGGCAATCCGCAAGACCATGATCACACCACGATGTAACTTGTGTTCCCGACCTCGGATACTAGAAAAGAGTGACCTTCCAAAATTACATTTTGCGCACAACTCCATATTAGCAAGCTCGAAATCATAATGATAATGATATTAATACAGTAATAATAATACTAATAATACTAATACTACTACTACTAATACTAATAATAATAATAATAATAATAATAATAATAATAATAATAATAATAATAATAATAATAATAATAACAATAATAATAATAATAATAATAATTGTAATAACTATAATAATAATAACAGTGGTCAACATGATTTTTGTCTCATGAGTACCAATAGTTGTACTTAATGCAGTTTTTTATCGTATTTCAAATGTGTATTCGGAATGTTTTCATCATCCACAGTTTTTTTATTTCAACTTCAATTAATGGATTTAAATAATTATTTTTGTAACAAACGTTTTTTCGTCCATTTTTGTCCATTGTAAAATAAAACCAAATGTGCTAACTCAAATGGTTCCAACTATGGAAAAGAGATATCAAGGCAAATGGAATCCTAATATGCTGGCTGATTATTGTTGGACCATCAAGAGGGATGCAGGCGATATATAGCAGAAAATCGTCATTTCTTACTTTCTAGGTATGTTCGAATATTGTGTAGTTACGAATGTAGAAAATATTAAAATGTTTGAAATTATAAATTCCTGTCTCTCGGAAACCTTGCGTGATGGACAAAAACCAATATCATATTTGAATTCAGGAGAAAAAAATACTATCAGAATCACTAATTTTTCTTTCTGAGACAAAAAAAAAGTTCATTTTTTGTTGCTCAGTGTAATGAGAAAAAATAAAAGTACGAAGACAGCTGGAGAGCCCGCCTGAGAAGCATGGATAATACAAAAGTAACAGCTGTTGTATAATAATAATAACAATAATAATAATAATAGTTATAGTAATAATAATAATAATAATAATAATAGTAATAATAATAATAGTAATACTAATAATAATAATAGTAATAGTAATAATAATAATAATAATAATAATAATAATAATAACGACAATAATGTTATTTATTCTGGCAGAAATAACCCATAAGACCTTCACTTCCCTCAACTACCGCATGTATACATATACACATTTACGTGTAAAATATATACACAGTATACCAATTATAATGAACTACAAAAAATACATTAAAAATTACAGTAAAAAATTACAGAAAAAATTTAATGTACATACATTTTATACTGCAAACATGTTATAGTTTTTATTTGTTATATACAGATTATTATATTTACACATCTTTCTGTGCCTAAAGTTTTATTTTCTTCCTCCGCCCGTCTCTATCCATCCACCACATACCCTCCAATCCTCTTGTTCTCATTCCAGTTCTTATTTCTTGCATTCATTAGTTTCGAGGTCTTCCTTTTCTCTTTCCAGGTGGACACCAATCCAATGTTTTTCTGTGTAACCTTTCTCCTTGCATTCGTCGTACATACCCATCCAATTTAATAATAATAATAATAATAATAATAATAATAATAATAATAATAATAATAATAATAATAATAACAATAAAACACATTAAACGGGAAACATCAATTAATGCATGTGCATTACACTTGAAGGTAATGATCAAACCGAAGTTAAAGCAAATATAAATTTAGATTGGTAGGGAATTTCAGTTGCGAGAAGTGGAGACAGTGTATGATGTGGAGTGGTGAGATGTCCTATCCATCCACAGTAATTCTGCCCGAGGGCAGGTCTTTCACTGCAGTCATAGCTTTTCATGCTATGGTTTGCAGCTTTACAAGGAAATTGTAGGTGTGGTAGCTTCCCGTTGCTTTCCACACCGGTGAAGTATGATGATGATAATGATAAGGATAATGATGATGACCATATGATTTCGGGCACCGTTTGGGCCTTAAATTTTTCCTGACATTTGTCTTACAGGTGAAAAAAAAACCGATAAATCCTCACCTAGAAAAAACTGCCCCGACCGGTGATCGAACCCGGGCCCTCTGCGTGACAAGGCAGTACGCTACCTCGAGACCATAGCGGTGGACAAATATGCAATAGGATGTAATAATTAAAATCAAAATGGTGGAGGTTGAAGATGATTAGGAATTCTACTACAGGAGAACCGCTTAAGTCGGCCCAAGGTATGAACTAGTAGGGGAAACCGAAAGCACGTGTCAAGTGATCACACAAAGTTCACACTCAAAATCGCGTCTGCTAAAAAAACTGGTAGGGTGAAGTAGTAAATCTAGGCCAAGTCCCCGACTACAATCTTGAGCAAAATAAATTAGGGACTTACAGAAAATGTATTAAGTTAACTTATAATTTTCCATACTTAGTACAAACACTTAAGTCTGAGCAAGTGAAAAATATTGTGAATTTTTTAATCGAGAGAATCTTATTAATTACACTGAGTAACAAAGAAGAAACATTTGTTTGTCTTAGAAAGAAAAAGATGTGATTCTGATAGTATTTGTTCTCCTGAATTCAAATATGATATCGGTTTTTCTCCATCACGCAAGGTTTCCGAGAGACAGGAATATATAATTTCAAAAACTTTAATATTTTCTACATTCGTAACTACACAATATTCGAACATTCGGACTCACCTAGAAAGTAAGAAATGACGATTTTCTGCTATATTTCGCGTATGGAGCATCCCTCTTGATGGTCCAACAATAATCGGTCAGCATATTAGTATTCCATTTGCCTTGATATCTCTTTTCCATAACTAAAACCTCCTGAGTTAGCTCATTTGGTTTTATTTTACAATGGACAAATGGACGAAAATACTTTTATTAAAAATTATTATTTAAATTTATTAATTGAAATTGAATAAAAAAAACTGTGGATGTTGGAAAAATTCCGAATGCATATTTGAAATCACGATACAAAAACTGCATTAAGTATAACTATTGGTACTCATGAGACAAAAATCATGTTGACCAGCGTTATTGATTAAAGGGAAAAACTATTAAATTAAAACGCAAACTTGAATATAAGTCCTGCTGGATAGAACCGATAATATAATAATATTATTTTGGACTCGCGTATCTATAATTTTAATAGTTTATTTACAAACATCCTGAAGATTCTATCCCGCTCTCGACCTACCATTACAGTTAACTCTGCAAAAAAGAAGGGTCCAAAACACTAGTTCTGGGTTAACCCGATCCAAACCTTAACATTGGGGTATTTCTTTCCCATTGCATGATAGCGTTAGGTTGTTTTGTTGTCCAAACACGCCAATTCTGTTGTCCACCATCCCACAAACATGAAACCTAGCCTTGTCGCTAAACAAAATATTTAGGCCTACATAAGATTATGAGTGTTGATAGTTTCCACAAGGTCCATGCACATTGTTTGGCGATATTAATGATTTTCGTCATCAAGTTTATGGACCACTTGAATGTGGTAGGCATATTTTTAAGGGAAAACAGTTGATTTTTTTTCAAACTGTGCTGCGAGGAATATCCAGTTCCCTGCGCAGGCGACGTGTCGGTGCCTGTGTGCTAATTCACATGTTGAACAGACTGTTCATCAACACATGGTTTCCTTGGATGTTGTTCATCACCACGACTCACAGAACCCGTGTGCGATTGAATTTTTTCAACAGGACATAATTGGGGTGCCTCGTGTCCGGAGCGGTCTTACGAAAGTTGCGTCGAAATTCCTCTTGTGTGTCTTCGTAATTTACCCCAAGTAAGCGTGGCAGAACAAAGGTTACTCTCTCTTCAGTACTGAACCTCATCGTCTGTAGATTATTAATCTGAATAAAAAACTTTTTTTCTCTCCTAATTTGGATCATTCATATATGAACACTCTGTATTTTGACTCTTACTCGTTAATTATCGAATAAAAATCGGACATAGTGTATCTCATAGCATTTACACTGTAGGCCTACTATATAATAATTTATTTTGCCTAAATACGCAATTTAGTTAGGCGCCTTCCTGGCGCAAGTGGTTAGACGCCCGCCTTCCATTTCTGCGTCTCGAGTTCGCGTCATGGTCGTCCATGTGGGATTCGCTGTGGACGAATCGGAACTTGAATTGGTTTTTCTTGAGGTTTATCCTGACAGAAAGTACATTCCACAACTATTCCATACACATATAATCCATTTTGTTCCATTTAATTTCATCTGCTCCTGTAATGGTTTAATAGGCTGGTTAGCCGACATCCTGTAAAATCACAGACCTTCAATGTCTCATGAGTAGCAATAGTTGCACTTAATGCAGTTTTTTATCGTGTTTTCAAATATGTATTCGGAATTTCTCCATCACCCACAGTTTTTTATTTCAGTTTCAATTAATGGATTTAAATAATTATTTTTTTAATAAACCTAGATTTCTTCCCGAACATTTTGGCGCAGTGAGCGATGAGCACGGGGAACACATTCATTAGGAGATTTCAGCTATGGAAAAGAGATATCAAGGCAAATGAAATCCTAATAGGCTATGCTGGCCGATTATTGTTGGACCATCAAGAGGGATGCTCCACAGGCGAAATATAGCAGAAAATCGTAATTTCATACTTTCTAGGTGAGTCCGAATGTTCAAATATTGTGTAGTTACGAATGTAGGAAATATTAAAGTGTTTGAAATTATAAATGCCTGTCTCTCGGAAACCTTGCGTGATGGAGAAAAACCGATATCATATTTGAATTCAGGATAAAAAATACTATCAGAATCACATATTTTTCTTTCTGAGACAAAAAAAAAATATTTTTTGTTGTTCAGTGTAATAAGGGCTTCAAATCATCTGACCCCTCGATCTGGCATTACACGGGCAAAAGTAGAGGGCTTACTTTACTTTACATTGCTTTACATTATATACTTTAGTTATAAGTAGAACCTGTTTTTATGGCACGATTTTATCTACAGTGAACGTCAGTAAAAATTGAAATTCCTCTTCTCCCAAAGAAAACTGACATGATAATAGTTGCAAAATGGAGAGATACGAAGAAAGGGGATAAAAATGTGATTCTATGTGAGATGTCATCTACATAATTTCAAATAAATATCTTCGGAGGACTGCAGGATACACACTACTAGATCGCAAAAAACTGAAGACATTTTAGAAGAATTACACATGGAATCTTTAGAAAATAAAATATCTGATTATAAGTCAAGATGGATGCAACATGTTCATCGAATGGAAGATCACAGAATACCCAAACAAATGTTAAGATATCAACCTGCAGGAAGAAGACCAGGACGTCCACTCAAAAGACTTTTGGATGGTGTTTCTCTTGAAGCCGAAACAGGTCAACAAATGACCTAAATTCGTGAATGTACTATGATGATGATGATGAAAAATCAAAGAACAGAAATTACGATGTAAGTATCGTATGTAAATAATTACCTCAGCAATGTGAGAACACACACACACACACACATATATATATATATATATATAGGTGTGTATCTTTGTATGTGTGTTTTAAATTCTGAAAATGTCTGAAAATGGAATGAGGAGTTTAACGATAAAATAACATAAATACGTCTTATTATCGTTGGACCATGTCTCTTATCAGTGCTAAAGCAGAATAGCCAACTGATAAAACCACGCTTACGAAAAATGAAGGTGGCAGATACCTACCTAATATAATCTAACTTACTTATTCTAATCAAACCTACCTAAAGTAACCTACCTAACGTAATCTGGATAAACATGCTGGCAAATTTTCTGCAGCGGTTTCGATATAGTTCGTTACTAGTGGCCCGTTCCAAGATTCATAGTAGTGTACCTCGCTTAGAATAGACGATCAAGATATAAAGTAAATGAAATATCAGACATATGTAAAATACAAGAAAAGTGAAATTATTTTTTTACATTAACGATAAGCAAAATGTGACAACCTGAGACATTAACTATGATTAATGTAATAAATCGCAGTTTGTCATGTCGTAATTGTTGTTAAAGAGGATGAAGGGGAGAGTTAATGAAATTGTTACTTAACAGCTTGGAATAAATGGGTCAAGTTGAGCATCGCAAAATAAGCTAAGGTGTTTGGCTCGCAGACAGAATCCGATGTGTTTATTACGAGGCTTGGCAAATGCAATGTAATTTAAGTGAATCACTAAGCATTTGCGTAGCTTATACTTTTCCACTCGGCATTTCCTTTAAGTACTGCATTGCTAAATCAACCTTTAGATAAGTAGGTATGTAATAGTTAATTTAATAATTCATAATAATCTCGCTTTTATTTAGTTTAACCTCTCCCTTTGTAGGTGTCTTTATATGAACTTCGCCACCAGGAGCTTTCAGGTACACTACCTGTCGGAGGAGGATCTTTAACTTTGTATCAGACACATGTTACTTTGACCACACAAAGACATAGTCGGCCTCTCTGGATGAGTGATCACGGCAATGCCTCTATTACCTCAGAAACAACACGAAAATTTAATACAAGACACATCATTCACTCATTTATTCATAATAAACAAAGTCAATATGATAAGGGTGATTATGATGGCCAGATGATTTTGGCCACCATTTGGGTCTTACGGTTTATCGACATTTGTCTTACGTGTGAGTAAAAATCCCGACAAAACCTTATCCAGGAAAATTGTCCTGTCCAGGAATCGAACAAGACCACAGAGGGAGAGGTTAAACTGAGCTAAATAAAGAAAGTAAGAATAATAATGTTAATAACAGTAATAGTAGCAGTGGCTGTAGATGTAGCGATAGTTATAGCAAATGCAATAATTATAATAAGTAGTATTAATAATATTAATAATAATAATAATAATAATACGAACTAAAATTGTTATTAACAACAATATAATAGGACAAGTTAATAACTTATCTTGGCTGCAAACCTTTCCTACGACACATGTAAAGACATAGACATAAAATTGGTCAAATTCCAAAAACTTGTAGGAATAATAAGGGAGGAAAGGATATTACGAGTATTTGAGACTAAAGTTCTTAGGAAAATTTTTGGACCAAAGAGAGATGAACAGAAAGGTGAATGGAGAAAGAAGAGGAAGACCTTGAATAACAGTGCATTACACGGTCTTTATAGGCAGCCCAGATATATTAATGAACAGTTTTAAGTCCTTGAAGACTATGATGGGCCAGGACATGTGGCACGACTGGGGAATGAAAGACGTGCATGGTAGCTTCTGGTATGTGAAAAAAAGAGGGAAAACGCCCAGTTGGAAGAACAAGAAAATTTGGGGATGTTGGGAATAACATTAACTATGATTTGAGGAGGAAGGAGAGGAGAAAGGGGGGCACAATGTAAGTCGTAGGGGTTAAGGAGATGACAATACAAGCCGGAGGTTCGAAGGTTCAAGTCCCGTTTGGGGTCATGATTTTAAAACTGGATCCAAACCCTCTGGCGGCACTATGGCCCTGGGGTCGACTCAGCCTCTAATGGAAATGAGTACCAGACGCTTGTTTTGGGGTAAAGGCGGCCGTCACGCAGGGCTGACATCAAGTGCCGATTGTCTAGAAAAAGTGGGAGTCTTAACCTCCTACTACCCCAAGGGCCTCCGGGTCTTTGTGGGATCACTTTAAACTTAGATTATACAGTGGATGATTGGAAAACATTGGCTCAGGAAAGGGATGTATGGAGACCTTATGTCCGCGCTGCCATGAACCTACGGGTTCGATAGTGCCAGGGAGTTAGTTTAGTTTATAGGAATAATAAAAAACATTCTTCTCCGAAAAGTACTCCCAGATAAAATTTTAAAATTTTATAATACAATGGCTCTTCCAACTCTACTTTATGATTCTGAAACTTGGACTCTTACTACAGGTAAATGAAATAGGATAGTGGCTGCAGAAATGAAGTTATTAAAGACTTTTAGCGGATTATACACATTATGACCACATGCGTAATGAAGATATCCGCAAAGCTCTCAACTCACCAGCTATAACTGAAACCATTCAAATATACCAAAATAATTGGCATGAACAACTTCTTAGAATGCCAAACAATACACTACCACTGCAGCTATTGAACTACAGATCCACAGGACGAAGAGACCCAGAAAGACCTAAGAAGAGATGGAGGGATCAATTTCTATCCCGAAGAGGAACAGGCCAATGGCCTAATCCATGACTGCAATTGATGATGATGATGATGATGATATTAATAATAATATATTAATAAAGATAGTAGCTTTATTCCATCTGGCCCAATAAATGCCATTTGACCTTGTCTACCATTAACTAGGTCAGATTAATTTACAACACTTACAGTCGTATAACCAGAGACCGAATGCTCAGGCAATAAAGATTGTAAAGGGTATTCAAAATATGCAATACAGACAATGTAAAATGTACAGTGTTATTTTTTTAGCAGCTACATTTTATGAAAATGAAAAATTAGAAAAATGCTACATTCCCTCTTATAATTTTGATTATCATTTGTTGCACATATTTACAATCATAATTTACATATTTACCAAATTATTTAATAACACGTTTTCAAAATTTATCGGCTCATCACAATTTATGAACAAGATCACAAGATTCTTCTTTACTTTTGATACCACAGCACAGGACATGTCTATACTCTAAATCTTACACAATATGTATGACTAGAGCATGGAACTCACTTCCCAGTCATGTCATTGACTGTTAATCGCTATCATTATTTAAATTCAAATTAGCTGATATCTTAGGTTCGACACAATGAAAACAGTAACTGCATAACAACTATATAGATCATTCCATTAATAATCGTCTAAGAAGCTACTTACTTTATTTTATAGCATTTTAATTTTATTATATACTATGATTTTCTTAGTATTAGCTAGTATTAGATCACATCATCATTGTATTTTGTTTAGTCTGTATTTTAATAATATCTTAAAATTGTAATATGTATGTAGTTTTTGTATAATTCTACTATTTGCCGGTTGAGTGGAAAAGAAGGCCTTATGGCCTTAACTGTTCTAGCTAAAATAAAGCATTATTATTATTATTATTATTATTATTATTATTATTATTATTATTATTATTATTATTACTATAATAGTAATAATAATAATACTTACTTACTTACTTACTCAGTGGCACTATCGAACCCGTAGGTTCATGGCCGCGCGGACATAAGCTCTCCATACATCCCTATCCTGAGCTAATGCCTTCCAATACAGGGAATGATTGGAAGGCATTAGCTCAGGATAGGGATGTATGGAGAGCTTATGTCCGCGCGGCCATGAACCTACGGGTTCGATAGTGCCAGTGAGTAAGTAAGTAAGTATTATTATTATTACTATTATTATTATTACTATTGTTATTATTATCATCATTATTATTATTATTATTATTATTATTATTATTATTATTATTATTATTATTATTATTATTATTATTATTATTATTATTATTATTATATTATTTTATTATTATTATTATTATTATTATTATTATTAATTATTATACAATTTTCCTTATTTTACAAAAATCGTCCTCTGATCATCCAGCATCATGGTTAATTTGAGTAGCTATAAATATTAGTGAATCCACGAAGAAATAAAAAAAAGCCTGCTCTAACGGCCTGAGGTCTATAAATTCTCAACAAATAGTAGAAGTTGACAGACAGACATAATACTTCGACTTATGGAAAGTTCGAATTATAGAAGATACAAAAAAAAAAGTAAAGTAAACTGCAGGTACTTTACATACTGTACTTAAAGAAGAGATTCAATTTCAATTTAATAAACTACTTTACTTCAATGTTCTCATGCACATTATTGACTTGCAAAACCATATATTTGAAAACAAATCCGTAATTCTATTTTGTCTTTTTGTTCTGCAGCGCCCTACTTTCTACAAAGTTTTCAAGTTGGTTTTGGCTCCAAAAAGTCCTCATGATTTTTTTCTTCCACTTCGTGAATCACCTGTAACTTTTCAATCATGCTAAGTTTTTTTTTTTTTCAAAACTGGCTTCTTCTCCATAGTACGAAGTAAACTACACGCTGATTGTCAGTAACTAGACTCGACTACAGTAATCTACACTGAATTCTATACAAAAAAGTTTTCGAACTTTTGTGAAGAACACGGAATTCCTAATGGTAGGAAAGAGAATTTTAGGCGATGTTGATCAATTTCCGATGCTTATCACACCTGGATAAAGTAACGGTACTTCAACCTCATAAATCTGCACATTATTGAACATGTTATCTGTTTACTGCCTTAGTCCCCTGGGCAACTAAGGCATTTCTTGGATGGGTAACAGTCGGTGAAATTTGCACAGTGGCTTCTTCACTCAGGCTTGCGTTTTTTTACGAGACTGAAAAACTTCAGATTCGGGACCCTCGGCTTAAAGTCCCCCCCCCCGGAGGACTTGTCCCTTGCATTTTTCCATCCTAAAAATCCATCGATCCCTTCCGGGTTTGAATCCGCGTCTCTCGAAACTAGAGGTAAGAAACATAGTCACTAATCCACCGCACTTCACTGCATTAACGGTATTTCAACCCTTTAATGTATTTTTATTTTTTATTTATTTATTTATTTATTTATTTATTTATTTATTTATTTATTTATTTATTTATTTATTTACTTTACCAGATACTTTTGACGTCCCAACTACTTTCAAAAAACGTTAAACTGTAAATATATGAAACTGCTATTCTACCAGTTACATTATATGGGTGCGAAACATGGGCTCTTACATTAAGGGAGGTAATGAGATTACGAGTTTTTGAGAATAAAGTTCTTAGGAAATTTTTTGGACCAAAGAGAGATGAAGACAGGTGAATGGAGAAGACTACTTAATAATGAACTACATGGTCTTTATAGAAGCCAGATATAATAAGAACAGTTAAGTCTCATAAACTGCGATGGGCAGGACATGTATGGGGAATGAAAGACGTGCATGTAAGCTACTTGTAGGAAAGCCAGAGGGAAAACGCCCAGTTGGTAGACCAAGAATGAGGTGGGAGAACAACATTAACTATGATTTGAGGGAAGTAGATTATACAGGGAATGATAGGAAAGCATTAGCTCAGGATAGGGATGTATGGAGAGCTTATATCCGCGCGGCATTGAACCTATGGGTTCGATAGTGCCAGTGAGTGAGTAAGTAAGTATTTTACCTGATGGAATTAAGACCGTAAGGTCTTCTCTTCCACTTCACCTGGGTTAAATTATGATTGATACATAATAGATATAGACTACACAATATAAATCTGACAATCGTAAGAAAGAAAGAAATAATAATAATAATAATAATAATAATAATAATAATAATAATAATAATGATAATAACAAATAATAACCTATAATTAGATTGAGTAAATGACTAGGTAAAGAAAGTTTAAAATATAAATAAACAATAAAAGTATACATGGAATAGGTTTATATATTATATTGTCTAAGGAAATATGAAGTGAGTTTCTTTTTAAACTGTTTTTGAGTCGGGCAGACCGTGATATACGAGGGAAGGGAATTCCAGAGTCGGGTGGCTGAAACAAGGAAAGATGAGGAATAGTGAGATGTTCGATGTAGAGGAATAAGTAGAGTTAAATGTTCTCTCGATCGTGTGTTTAAGTTATGGTGGGAGAATAGCAAATGAAAGCGAGTAGAAATATAAGGGGGTGATGAAGTGAACAAAGTATTGTATAAGAAGCAGAGGCAATCCATCTTTCGCCTGTCATCCAATCGGAGCGAAGACAACATTTCAAATACTGGAGTTATGTGGTCTGATTTACGGAGGTTGAATGTATATCGTGCACAAGCATTATGAACTCGTTGTAGTCTGTCCGAATGTAATATACATGTCAGTTAAGAATAAGTGACAATAATCGAAATTTTGTGTATGCGACATTATTGAAGATGTAATGTCACCCGAAATTTGAATTAAAGAAATATGTTTAAAGTTTCATGCATGAAATATCCTCTGGCATATCGAAAAATTCGAGTAATAGATATTTTAGGTATGAGAAAAATACCTGAAAGCATATTCGATACCACCGAAAAATTATAAATATCTCGGAATATTGAAAATTCGAGTTATCACAGTTTGACATATGGAAGTTTGTATATTTAATCTGTAATGGGTGGATAATTGTCCACTTCTGTGACTGCCATCCGTGAATATGAGACCTACAGATGGTTGATCCACGTAGTTTCTTTGTGTAATTCTTAATTTAATTATCATATGTAATGGCCAGGAGGAAGGAATCAGAAATCAGGAAGTTTTGCATTATAATACGGGGGCGCAGAAAGATCTGAATTTGGAACGGATTTTTATTCTGAAATTGGATCCTTTCCGCTATCCGAGATATTAAGTTTGTCAGAGATAGGGTATCATACAAATTTCTAAAGGGTTAAAGGACATGATTCTATAATCATAAATTTACATGGTCCCACAGAAGATAAGGGAGACAAGATCAAGGACAAGTTCTATGAAGAATTAGAATGCTTATTCTGATAGTTTTTCACAATGCCATATGAAATATTTTATTGGAAAAGTAGGGCGGGAAGATATATTCAGGCCAATAATAGGCAAATTCAGTATTCATGAAGATAGTAACGACGATGGGGTTAGATTAGTCACCTTCGACACATCAAATAATCTTATTATTAACAGAAGCTTCATGGACATAATACGAAACGTAATATAAACCGTTAAGTCTCGTAGATTACGATGGGCAAGACATGTGGCAAGAATGGTAAATGAAAGAGAGGCATTTAAGCTTCTTGTAGGAAATCCAGAGGGAAAACGCCTAGTTGGTAAACCAAGAATGAGTTGGGATAATAACATTAACCATGATTAATCAACATTAATATAATTTATGATAAAATTCCGTTGAGATATTAGTCATAAAATTAAAATATAAAATAATAAAATTGTTACATAATAGTTCCGTCTCCTCAACTCATTAAACTATTGATACTCTGTAGGCCTTTCGGGACTAGTCCCATCAACAGCAGATAGATCAGGAGATCGATCTTGATCTGCAATAAATTTTAAAAAAAATGCAATGAATATTGCATCGAGGGTCGGCAAATAAAACCTATCTATTGCTCCTTCTGCTGATGATGAGACTAGTCCCGAAAAACCTACAGAGCATCAATAGTTTACAGAGTTGAGGAGACGGGCGTATTCGGTAAATATTTTATAATTTTATATTATAATTTCAATTTTAACCATGATTTGAGGGAAGTTGAGTATACAAGAGATGATTTGGTCAGGATAGATATGTATGGAGAGCTTATGTCCATGCGGTCATGAACCTACGGGTTCGATAGTACCAGGGAGTTAGTTACGTAATGTGCTTAGTGTATGGTTTGCAACACGATGGAAGGACAAAAAAAGTAAATAACAAATTAACTTGCAGAAAGACCAATTGCAACATAAAGAGATCTAAACGCTTTTAAGTAAATTAAACTCTCTATTCGTGTTCGGTGCATTGTAAGTTCTAGAGAATCGATGAAATTAAGCCCCTGTTGTTTAATTTCTGTGACTGTTTAACTCATGCCCCAAATGGGACTCAATGGCCAATCACGTTTCAATGATTTCCGTTTTACAACCATTCAGAGTCGTGTTTCACGAAATATTTATCAGTGTTATAATTACCATATTAAAGAAAGCTCTGAACAGGTCTGACCATTATTTTGCAGTGACTGAACCCACGAGAAATACGGCTAACAGATTGTATATATAGTGCATGAATGTCAACACATGCCGCATGTGGGAGTTAATATAAAAACATTTGTAGCAATTGATTATACCACCAAAAAAAGAAACCACTGTTTGCACTTTCTTAAATGTACTTTTTCCCAGGTAACAATCCAGAAAAATATAATTGTCATATTTACATCATACTACATCGGAAATGAATTAATATACAGTTTGATGTGTTTCATTTTTTTCTCCACTAGAGAGCATTCTTATAATATTGCGTTCCTTTGGCAATAAATAGTATGATCTGGTTGCAGTGATAAACAAAAGAAGCAGATGAAGCGTACCTATCGCTTCTCATTTGTTTTCAAACATCGCCGTTTACATTAAATATATAAATATTTTAAAATAACTATAGTTAAATAATGATTTGTGAGTAAACAGCTCAATTTTATTCGTTAAATAGTCCTAACAAATGCCACTCTTGATTTCCAAATTCTCTAGATAAATTCACTCCTCACTTCGTGAGTCGTGAATTTATCGATAATTTGGAAATCACTCGTGGCATTACTTATGATATACTCGGATTTCTGCTGACCAGGCCTGTCGCAATGTCACAGATGCAGATTAAATTGAATTAAATAAATTGATGAGATGAGTATGGAGAAGTCGTGGAATGAAGCATTTGGCAAGCGAAAACGGGAAATACCTCGAGGAAAACCTACTTGTCTCCGATTCGTCCTCCACGAACTTCACATGGGGTGACAGAGACGCGAACTCGGGACCCAGAGGTGGAGGTTCAGTATCTAACTACTTTCGTCAAAGAGACGTTTAATTTTTTTTAAACTAGCAAATATCCAGCGTGCGCTGCTACACCTAAATAAATTAAATGTGTTTTTATGTTTAATTGAACAAATAAAAAGAAAAAAATTATAAATTTATATCGTAATTACTTTTAGATACCCCATGCTGATTATGTCCACCGCTGTGGTCTCGAGGTAGCGTGCTGCCTTGTCACGCAGCGGGCCCGGGTTCGATCCCCGGTCGGGGCAGTTTTTCTGGGTGAGGTTTTTATCGGGGTTTTTCCTCACCTGTAAGACAAATGTCAGGAAAACTTTCAGGCCCAAACTGTCCCCGAAATCATATGGCCATCATCCTTATCATTATCATCCTTACCATTATCATCATCATCATCCTTCACCGGTGTGGAAAGCAACGGGAAGCTACCACACCTACACAATTCCCTAGTAAAGCTGCAAGCATAGCATGAAAATGCTATGATTGCAGTGAAGGAAATGCCTTCGGGCAGAATTACTATGGATGGATGCTGATTATACGGCGTTACTCGGGAATCTACTTATCCTTATCTTCTTGGCATGAATGAACTGAAAGACAAAAATGGTTATTGTGAGTTATCCCTTTCATGCGCAGAACAGCGGGTTACACCAGATGGGATCGGAAAAGGAAGGCCGATATCTTAAAAGAATTGAAGACTACGCCAAAACAGTACCAACTAAATTGGAAACACCATCCTGAAAGAATGAGTTCAAATCGGATCCCCAAAGCTGTTTATAGTTATATGCCAAGAGGACGAAGATCTCTGGGCCATCCTATGAAATGCTGGAGGGAAATATATCTATAGGATCGTAACACGTCTTGGCCTAATACTTGGAAGGAAGAAGAAGAAGAAGAAGAAGAAGAAGAAGAAGAAGAAGAAGAAGAAGAAGAAGAGGAGTTATCTCTAAGCCGCCGTGCGCTGCTATGCTTGCCCGGGAATCTACTCATCCCAATCTTCTTGGCATCAGTGAGCTGAAAGATAAAGATGGTTATTGTGAGTTATCCGTAAAAGATAGACATATGCTATCGCAGACTTTTTTTTAAGATATTCAATTCTGCGTACATTAATTCGTTGTATTTGTTATGGTTAAGCAGCGTAAGCCATTTAACCGTCCAAAAAGCTAATTTCTAGTGCACCGATACCCTTTTTATTTATTTAGCTCCGGTCCCTATATTACGCAGGGTAATTTACGTTAATTGTCCCAGAAAAATTCTCTAAATGATGGAGAGAAAAAATCAAATCGGTCAAATAGTTTTTGAGTCCAAAAAGGACTACACAAACAGACTCACTCATTTTTACACGCTTTATATTAGCTTGACCTGTATCTGGATATGTTACGGAATCTTTCAGCACGATTTTCACCCACTTAAGAACATTGGATCGACTTGAAACTTTGTATACTTGTAAAGGACCAATGACAATACAATAATTTCACTATTTTTTTCTAGGATCCTGGCCAGGATCATCAGGACATCAAAAAAATAAAGACCGGTATAATAGGTTGCGGACTTATCGACTTTTTAGTCCATCATTGTAAGAAATTAACATTATATCCTTTGGTAGCTCAGTTAGTAGAGCGGTGGACTGTAGTGGTATATAATTTCAGTAATCCATAGGTCGCTGGTTCAAATCCGGTCCGGAGGATTTTTTAGAAGAGTATTACTTTTAGTTCATACCACAATAGTATCGAATTTAAAGATATTTACATTTTTATCTTATCTGTAAAATATTAATGACAATTTTGTAAACTCACCACATTGTAATTTATCCAAAAAATATGAGAAGGATACGATTAACTGTAACTATTTATCTATATTAAAATATTTAAAAAAATTATAATAATGATAGATAAAATAATTTTTAAAAATATAAAATTATATGCATGCCTAGACACTAAATATATTGTAAGCAATTAAATTTTCATGGGATTCCGGTTAATGACAATTAAACTGAAAATTAAAAAAATAAATAATAGTTTAAAAAACTAAAACAACACGCTTTATTATAAAACCAAACTAAAAAATAAAAAATAAATAATAGTTTAAGAAACTAAAACAACACGCTTTATTAGAAAACCGAACTAAAAAATGAAAAATAAATTTAATTTCGAACATGCTTGGGATAAAATTAAAGTGGTCAAAAAAACATCATCTCCAACACATCTTGAATAAAACTAGAGTTATCTACAAAAAAATTGCCATCAAAAGCGTGGGATGCTCTATATTAACCAATATATTTGATAATAAACAGATATTGGTAAAAGTAAAGTCTCTAAGAAGAAAACGTAAAAACCATAAAAAGCACTCCACGCTTTTGATGGTAAAATTATTTTTTTTTGTAGTTAACTCTAGTTTTATTCTAGATATGTTGGAAATTATTTTTTTGTTGACCACTTTAATTTTATTCCAAGCATGTTGGAAATTAAAATTATTTTTCATTTTTTTGTTCGGTTTTCTAATAAAGCGTGTTGTTTTAATTTTTAAACTATTATTTATTATACATAAATATAAGGCTAAAACGGTTGTAACTTGATCTTATTAAAAGTAATTTAACGTTGATCCAATGCTAAAATTTATTAGCAGAATATAACCACACGATGTTATCGATGAAGAATGACTTTGTGACATTTGCGTACACCATTTAAGAGGTTTATCGTGATACTAGTATAAGCAAATATCATACAAAAACCATTAAACAATTTGTTACGAAAATATCTGTCATTTTAATGTCTTTCCAGTGTTACACGATATTTTGTTTTGACGTCTCCAGTCGATGACGTTTCATAAATAATAATCGTAAGTATATGAAATCCTTATTACGAGATTAACTGCTGTTTTGAAGACATAATGACTTTTGTTTGAGAAAGAGAGAGAGTATTCTAATGTTTCGATTTAATCGACTATTTGTTCATACTCTAGACAATGGATGCGCAACTCAGGCGAGGGAGAGAAAAAGCTGAATGCCCCCTTCTACCGCTATGGTGTAATGGAATATTTGCTACGTGTCAAGTATCGAACATTCATTACGAGGCTGTTCTATGTTGTTACTGTGCGAGAGGTCTTACCGTATTTTATCATTGATGGCGGGAAGATCACAGCGTTGTTAAACACACTTTCACTCGCTATCGGGTTTTCAATGGCGCTACACCCAAATTACCTTCTTCACAGGACAAGTCTATATTCTGAATCTTACACAATATATATGGCTAGACCATGGAATTCACTTCCCATTCATGTCAGGGACTGTCAATCACTATTATTATTTAAATCTAAATTAACTGATATCTTAAGTTCCACACAATAAAAAAATTTAATTGCATGACAACTACATTCAGAAGTTTGTATATAGGCCTAACTAACTCACTGGCACTATCGAACCCGCAGGTTCATATCCGCACGGACATAAGCTCTCCATACATCCCTATCCTGAGCTAATGCTTTCCAATCATTCCCTGTATAATCTACTTCCCTCAAATTATGGTTAATGTCATTCTCCCACCTCATTCTTGGTCTAACAACTGGGCGTTTCCCCTCTGGTTTTCCTACAAGAAGACTCCATGTACGTCTTGCATTCCCATTCGTGCCACATGGCCTGACCATCGCAGTCTACGAGACTTAACTGTTCTCATTATATCTGGTTTTCTATAAAAACCATGTAGTTCACTGTTATTCAGTCTTCTCCATTCACCTGTCTGTTCATCTCTCTTTGATCCAAAAATTTTCCAAAGAACTTTATTCTCAAATACTCGTAATCTCCTTTCTTCCCTTAAAGTAAGAGTCCATGTTTCACATCCATATAATATAACTCGTAGAATAACAGTTTTATATATTTTCAGTTTAAAGTTTTTTTAAAGGAGTTGGGATGTTAAGAGTCCCTGTAATACATAATAACACACATTTTCAGAGTTGAGCCTATGTTTAATTCATTGTGCATCTCATTCCCGCCTCGATGAGTTACGCAGAACTAACTTAATTTTTGCTAAGTAAAAATATTTATTATTTCTGAGTGGGCCGGCATATGTCAATTCCACCAAAAGTCTTAGCGTCTCACAAACAGTTTATATGTTACACTAATTTTGATTGGTAAATTATATCTTAAGGGCGTTGTCGGGGGTGTTAAACTTAAGCGTTTACGGTCTTGTCCCCTCCCTTTAAATTAGTTGCATCCTAATATAAAATGTCCAGGGTTGACCAAATGGAGTAATCTTTAATAGTGCAGCTATCGTCTGTCGGCATCTACCTTATGCCGCCAAAGAAGGCACCTGCTGCTAGCGACATATCCTTGTTAAAATTGGCTTTGGGATAACTCTTTCCACAGTTTACCTAGGAAAATCCAGTTGCTTGTTTGCAACTGCTCACCCTTTGTATGAAGTTTTTGGGTTTAGCATTGTTATAACAATTTAATAATAGCACGGTCTTGTAAGTCCTTTTAACAAAGAAAACTGCAGACTTTTCCGCCATTGTATAAGGGCTTACGGTTCCAATGTATGATGTTTACTAGTTTCGTTGACCACAATAGCGAAGGTCCAGGTCTAGGACCGGGCGCTAATTGCTTGATACCAGTGTTTTATTTCTTGCATATGAAATTATTTTGTGGTAGGTTATATCATTTTAATTTTGTTACCAATTAATTCCTGTTTTAATTCCAATTCACTTGAATATAAATATGCCCTACTTCTGATAATAATTACATGTTCATAAATTATTCACCCTTAATAAAAGTACTAATTTATCTGAAAAAAGAGGCTGAGTGAATGACTTGCCACAAATCATAGCATTTCCATGCTATGCTTTTGCAGCTTTACTAGGGAATGATAGGTGTTGTAGCTTCCCGTTGCTTTCCACACCGGTGAAGGATGATGATGATGATGATGATAAGGATGATGACCATATGATTTCGGGGACCGTTTGGGCCTTAAAGTTTTCCTGACATTTGTCTTACAGGTGAGGAAAAACCCCGATAAAAACCTCACCCAGAAAAACTGTCCGACCGGGGATCGAACCCGGGCCCGCTGCGTGACAAGGCAGCACGCTACCTCGAGACCACAGCGGTGGACGAAATATATATAAGATATGAATTTTTTTTAATATTATAATGGGTACAACCTCAGTACCTCCGTTTCTTTGGAATTCGCTGAAAGGAAGATAGAAAATTCGTTTATTTATGCAATTTTTTATTCTTGTGTTTGCAAATATTCAGTATAAAAATAATGAGAATGGTGTAGCGATAAACATATGCAAATAAGTTGCTCATTAAAACGACTGTGTTATACACAAGTATGACCTCCAATATATCATGAAGTAATGAAACTCAATCCACATAACTCTTCCGTAATCCTGACTATGTTTCCTAATGTGTTACCTAAAGGACAAGTGATCATTTCCTAGTTGTCAACATCGACACTGTTGGGCCGTTTGCCTTGTGATTAGTTCGCAATGTCAGCTTCTCTGTTCGCATGTCGATAACCTGCAGGTTTGAGGAAGCGTTGTGGTCTGCCCTTGTCAAATGGCGAATTGAAGGTTGCTCACTTTCTCCGATCTCATTCAGTTGGACAAAAGTCAACAATGCTAGTCATCTTGCTACTTAAGATAAGAACACATTTTATGACAAAACTCTCTTTCGATTTCAGGTTTTATTAAAATTTTCATAAATGTCATGTGTGACGTTATTTGGAACATCTAGTTACGTGTTGATGCCTGTGATAAGAGAAATAAAGTCCACAGTGAAAAAAGAAAAAAATTACGAAAATAGAGTTAACCTTAACATCTGGTGCAATTTTTAATATTCCAATTGGCAGTGATGGACATTGAAAAAAAAAGTATTACAGTGAAATCAACAGTTCAAGCATAGCTATGATGGGAGAAAAATAGGATTTCTTTCAAACTATAAAATTAAGATTTCTCAGTGTCCAATTATTTGACTTTCTAATTTTCCCTTGTGGTCTTCAAATACAGATAAAAACTGTAATAAAACTCATTGAAATTTGTCATTTCTGCTTATATAAGTTAGAATTTGTTTTAAAAAGCCTTTTTTGTTTTGAAAATAGATATTATTGCGAGCGTGTGCTGGCACACTATCTTGCTGAAGCCGGCTAATTATTTCTTGTGGTCTATTCTTGTTTGTAGATTTAATATATTCGGCGCTTATGTAATAAAATATTTTGAATTTCGATTATCCGACATTCGTATTAGCGGTATATTACGCTACTGAAACGTTATTATGTATACAACATTTATTTTATGCCGAAAAACTTGTGTGATAAGTGAAATTTTCTTCACATATATTTCTGGTTAAAAGTCATAGGCTAGGATGCATCATTATAGCGTATTTAGGTTTTATATCTTCAGTTACACAACTATTTATGAAGATATTTATTTAAGTTGACTATTTAACTCATGCCCCAACTGTGAGTCAATGACTAGTCACATTTCAATGATTTTTTGTTTACAACCAATCACAGTCATGTTTCGCCTAGAATTTACCAACTAAAGTTTATCATAATAAAGAAAGCACCTCCTTTTTAACATTCTGAATGGGCCATAGCATTTTTTTGCAGTGACTGACTCTCCAAGAAATACGGCTACTCGAGGTAGCGTGGTGCCTTGTCACGCAGCGGGCCCGGGTTTGATTCCCGGTCGGATCAGGCTCCAGGGTGAGGTTTTTTCGGGGTTTTTGCTCACTGTAAGACAAATGTCAGGAAGCTTAGGGCCCAACGGTCCCCTAAATCCATCCGGCCATCATCATCATCATCCTTATCATTATCATCATCATCCTTCACCGGTGCGGAAAGCAACGGGAAGCTACCACACCTATAATTCCCTACTAACCTGCAAAGCATAGCATGAAAATGCTATGATTGCAGTGAAAAACCTGCCCTCGTGCAGAATTACTATGGTTGGATATATATAATATATATCGCGTGCGTGCGTGCGTGTGTGTGTGTATGTGCGTGGTTTCGAGGTAGCGTGCTGCCTTGTTACGCAGCGGACCCGGGTTTGTTCCCCGGTCGGGACAAGTTTCCTGGGTGAGTGAGTTTTTTTCGGGGTTTTTCTTCACCTGTAAGATAAATGTCAGGAACCTTTAAGGCCCAAACGGTCCCCGAACACCATGTGGCCATAAATAGCCTATTCGCCTAATTAGATTAAGTTTAGTTTAAAGCCTCTCCTGGCGCATCATTACTATCATCAATTCTCTTATCATTGGGGCAGCGTAAAGAGAGATCACCAGAAATGGCATAACGACAATCTGGGGCATTGGAAAAAAATATATATTTGCACAACATTTTTATGATTGATAGGCGTCATAAAAGCATATGATTTAAGCCCTGGAATTGTCTCTACAACAATTACGGGTCTAGTAATACTGTGCTAAAAAAATGACATGTTTTCGACATTTTAATTTTCACCTCAGAAAGTTGTGAGTCGATTGTATCTGTTCAGGGCCCATTTATTTCGTCTTCCTAAACGCCATAACGTGCAAATTTGTGTTTTTCCAAATTAATTTTTCTTCACAGCTGAAGACTGAAATAAACACGCTTTCGCAATTTGCACCTAATTGCCCGCACCTTGTTTTTCCAAAACATATTAAATTCCTAAGATTTTTCTGCTAATGAAAAAGTGGCCAAGAATTAAAGAAAGAAATACAATACTCTATTATTTTACCCTGGCCAAAATGTGCTATAGTATTGAAACCTAACATCTGAATATAATCTTCTTCAGGTAGGATTCATTTTAATTTCTAATAAATTCAATTTCGATTTAAATACATAAAACTTAGTTGATATCCATCCATCCATAGTAATTCTGCCCGAGGGCTGTCCTTCACTGCAATCATAGCATTTTCATGCTATGCTTGCAGCTTTACTAGGGAATTGTGTAGGTGTGGTAGCTTCCCGTTGCTTTCCACACCGGTGAAGAATGATGATGATAATGGTAAGGATGATAATGATAAGGATGATGGCCATATGATTTCGGGGACCGTTTGGGCCTGAAAGTTTTCCTGACATTTGTCTTACAGGTGAGGAAAAACCCCGATAAAAACCTCACCCAGAAAAACTGCCCCGACCGGGGATCGAACCCGGGCCCGCTGCGTGACAAGGCAGCACGCTACCTCGAGATCAGAGCGGTGGACATATATATATATCTCCCTGTGCAATATCAATTATACATATAAACCATTCAATCTGATTTAATTTACAAGTAATTCCTAAATGACACCTTATTAGTACACTTTCGCAAGAGCTGCTCAAGGTCAAAACTATGGAATTTTCAAAAACATTTACTTAGTGTATGACGAAACTCCTGTTGCCGACTCAGTAATATAGTCCTTCAAAATGCATTTTTTCTATTATATATATATATATATATATATATATATATATATATGATTTTTTTGTAAACTTAAAATTAAAACATAATTATTTATTCGAAATATTAAACTACAGCAATTAAACTACTAGGACATATTTTTGTATCTAATGACTACTTTCTGTTAAAATTATACTTTCTTATTTATCGCAGATCACGAGAAAACGTTTAATTTATAAGTAACTAGCTAATACTCGGCGTGCGTTGCTACGCCTAAATAAATGATAATGTGTTTTTACGTTTAGTTGAATGAGTAAAAGGAATAATAATTATAATTTTTTATCATTATTATTTTTAGATACCCCATGCTGATTACCCGGCATTGCCCGGGAATCTACTGTACGTATCCCGATGTATTTGGCATTAATGAGCTGAAAGACATTTGTTATTTCGAGTTATCCGTGCTGCTGCTCTGCTTACCCGGGAATCCACTTATCCCGATTTTCTTGGCATCAATAAAAGACAAAAATGGTTATTGTGAGTTATCCATAAATGATAAACATATGCTGTCGCGGGCTTTTTTGTACAATTTTCTGAGATATTTAATTCTGTGTACATTAATTTTGTGTATTTTAGATAGATAATGGAATTTATTTCCTTTTTTTTACAATAAAGAAAATACATACGCATTTACATTGCGCACGGGCCTGCTTGGCCGTACGTGCATTATTTTTCCATGAATAAAAAATAAAACTAATCATAATATAAACAAATACCTACAAATACACCTGTATCAAAAACAATAACAGGCTACATATAAGTAAAATCTATGTCTACACTACATCACAATAATACATATCTACACTCATCCATATTCCGTACATTAATATTTTAAAAAATACTAGAAAACAAATTAGAAAAAAAAACACACACACACATACATCCACACACCCCCACACATATACATACCGCACGCGTATTTGTTATGGTTTAGACAGCGTAAGCCATTTAAGCGTACAAAAAGCCACTTGTATCTAACTTTTCACTACAAATGGCGATATTTAAGGTGAAAGGGCTCGGGCATTAAAATTCTCTTATAGCCTATAACCTTCCCGGGAAAATCCTGAACATTTTGCAAAAAGCTCCATCACAACCTGATGAACGGTGCATGCTTGTCGGGCAATCCACCTATCCCGATCCCCTTTGCATGAATGAAAGAGAAAAATGGCAAATTTTGAGTTAGCCGTAAAAGATAGACATATGCTGTCGCGGAATTTTTGGAGAGTTTTTGTTTGCAGATATTCAATTCTGTATAAATTAATTTCGTGTATTTGTTATGGTTTAGGCAGCGTAAGCCATTTAAGCGTCAAAAAATGATTTTTTTTTCATGTTTTTCACTGCAAAGGGCGATTTGTAGGGTGTAGGAGTTGGGTATCGCAACTCACTTATAGCCTATGATCATCCCGGGAATCTCCTGAACATTTTGCAAAAATCCCCATCATAATCAGATCAACGGTATCGCCGCGCATAAAGTGCGAACAAATAAACAAACATTCATTTTTATATATTAAACTAGCTAATACCCAGCGCGCGCTTGCTACTCATAAATAAATGCTAATATGTTTTTACCACCATCTTGCACTGTTCGGGAATCTGCTTATCATAAGTAATGCCACGAGTGATTTCCAAATTATCGATAAATTCACGACTCACGAAGTGAGGAGTGAATTTATCTAGAGAATTTGGAAATCAAGAGTGGCATTTGTTAGGACTATTTAACGAATAAAATTAAGCTGTTTACTCACAAATCATTATTTAACTGTAGTTATTTCAAAATATTTATATATTTAATGCAAACGGCGATGTTTGAAAACAAATGAGAAACGATAGGTACGCTTCTACTGCTTCTTTTGTTTATCACTGCAACCAGATCATACTATTTATTGCCAAAGGAACGCAATATTGTAAGAATGCTCTCTAGTGGAGAAAAAATGAAACATCAATCTGTATATTAATTCATTTCTGATGTCGTATGATGTAAATATTACAATTATATTTTTCTGGATTATTACCTGGGAAAAAATACATTTAAGAAAGTCAAACAGTGGTTTCTTTTTTTGGTGGTATAATAAATTGCTACAAATATTGACATGTATGCACTATATATACAATCTGGTAGCCGTATTTCTTATAGGCTCAGTCACTGCAAATAACGGTCAGACCTGTTCAGAATATTAAAAACGAGGAGATTTGTTTAATATATGGTAATTATAACACTGGATAAATATTTCGTGAAACACGACTCTGATTGGTTGTAAAACAGAAATCATTGAAACGTGATTGGTCATTGACTCCCATTTGGGGCATGAGTTAAATAGTCAATGAAAGACAAAAATGGTTATTGTGAGTTATCCGTAGAAGATAAGCATATGCTGTCGCGGACTTTTTTGTAGAGTTTTTTGAGATGTTCAATTCTGTGTACATTAATTTGGTGTATTTGTTATGGTTGAGGCAGCGTAAGCCATTTAAGCGTCAAAATAGGGTCTATATTTCACGTTTTTCACTACAAAGGGTGATTTTTATGGGTGAAGGGGTTGAGTATTACAACTCCCTTATAGCCTATGTTCATCCCCGGAATCTCCTGAACATTTTTCAAAAAGCTCCATCTCAATCGGATGAACGGTATGGCAGAGCACGCTTGTCCGGGAATCGACTTATTCCGATCTTCTTGGCATCAATGAAAAACAAAAATAGTTATGGGTGAGTTATTTGTAAGAGATAAACATATGGTGTCCAGGACTTTTTTGTAGAGGTTTATGAGTTATTCAATTCTGTGTACATTAATTTGTTGTATTTGTTATGGTTTAGGCAGCGTAAACCATTTAAGCGTCAAAATAGGAACTTTATTTCACGCTTTTCACTACAAAGGATGATTTTTAGGGGTGAATGGGTTGAATATCACAACTCTCTTATAGCCTATGTTCATCCCGGGAATCTTCTGAACATTTTTCAAAAAAAAAAAACATAAAAATCAGATCAACGGTAAGGCCGCGCATAGAATACGAACAAACAAACAAACCAACAAGCATACAAACGAACAAACATTGATTTTTATATATAAGATTATCGCAGATCATGAAAAAAACTGTGCCTCAGTACAGATATGTTATGGCTAAACTTGAATTATTTAAAAATTAATTTAGATTCAGTGTATTAAAATGGCTAAAAATACATATTTTATAGCTAATTATATATTGTTATAATAATTAATACAAACAAAATTTAATGATAGCAGGTAATTAGAGTCCCCTGCTGTGGCTAGGATAATGTCATTGCCTTATACGCAGCGAGTCCGGGTTAGATAACCGGTAGAGACAAGTTTCCAAGATGAGGTTTTTTTCTGGGTTTTCCTCGCCTATAAGACAAGTGTCAAGAATATTTAAGGACCAGATAGTCCACGTAAACATAAACATTATCTCCCATATCATATTCGCCTTGTTTAGTATGAATGAATGTGTGAATAGTAGGCCTATGTCTTGTCTTAAATGTTCCTGTTGTCTCGGATGTGGCTCTGGTATTGCTCTTCACTCTTCTTGTGTAGTATAAATATTATGTATGTGATCCAAGGGTGCAAAAACCTCTCCTGACTGGCCGTATCCCTTTATGGTCCGGGTAGCATGGAGAATGTAAAAGTACCTATAAAGGGAGATGCAAAACTAATGTAAAGAAAGAAATAAGGGGGATTCTATGCCACCATACCACCTACGTATATTCAAATAAACAATACGGGAAAATACGCAATTTATTGTTGCAGTATGAGAAATAATTACGTGATAGAAGTAAATATTATATAACATTTTCAAATACTGTTATTTTAACACAATTCCAATAATGGATCATATAATATTATAATTATATTGTGAAAAGAAAAATTAATGTCTGAACCAGGAATCGAACTGGACTTCTAGTTCTCCAAACTACTCGAATACAAGTCTGGAGAACTAGAGGTCCACGGTTCGATTCCTGGTTCAGACATTATTTTTTCTTTTCACAACATCAGTATAATACAAGCAAATATGTTGATTTTTTTAAAATAGATGTGAAAGTGCTTTAAAATGAAGTGAGGTATTGATCTCAAAGTAACCTGAAATCCAACATATTTGCTATGTAAAATGTGTATGTCAGTGCTCAGGCAGTGCAGCCAACCTATCACGAAAATCCGCTAACAAACAAGTGAACTCTAATTTTGTGTACTAACTCGCCAAATTTCTCACCCTAACTTGCCAAATTAACATTAACTTTGAATGTTAATATTATTCGTTTTTAAACATCTTAATGATGGAGAAATTATATTTGAAAAGAAATATATACGCCTAGACTGGGGTTTGAACCCAGGACCCCTGACTCTCTATGACAATGCTCTTCCATCTGAGCTACCTTCAAATATAATTTGTCCATCATTAAGATGTTTAAAAACGAATAACATTAACATTGAAAGAAGCACTACTGGCTTTATAAGTAATGTTTAAATTCCCAATAAAAAGTCTTCTTAATAAAGAAGTAGCTACTTGCAAAAATCATAGCAACGGCTCGTAGCATTTGGGGTTAGGGAATTAACTATGTATAAGAGAAAAATACGCGTTTAGATTGGAGGCCTAGGTAGCTCAGATGGAAGAGCATTGACATAGAGAGTCAGGGGTCCTGGGTTCAAACCCCAGTCTAGGCGTATATTTTTCTTTTCAAATATAACATTTACTTGCCTATTTTCTTACCCTAAATTGCCCTCTATTATATGTGAATCTTGGGATAGAATCCCCTTATATATGAGCAAACATGTTGGCAATTTGCCCAAGCGGGAACATGTATTATCACATTGGCCAACACGAGGCTAAAAGTCACTTGTTCTCCAATCGAATATTCACTGGTAGCACGGTGGCATATATTAATTTTTGTTTGCAAGTTACTTTTATCCCTCTTTACAACCACCCCCCTTAAATTACTAAAAACTGAAAAAAATGTTTAATTAATTTAAAACTGTGAGGATTGAAATAATTTTCCAATAGTAAATTGCCTTCATTAACATGAAGTAATTCCAGAGTATTTATAAGATGGTTAGAGTGATGTTAGCGTGGAGGTCTCAAAATGCTGTAATACAGAACAATGCGGTGTAGACTCGAGTGATGTAATGGCGTTGGTGACTGGTGAACGAGGAAACATGATGTTTCAAGGTAATGACCTCAAATCGTCATCCCATAGTTTGTGGGGCTGAGGTAATTTGCAAAACACCTGCAGCTAATTCATACCTTTTTAGGGATATTTTGGCCTTGAATGAACTCATATATACCTAATTTTTGCCCATGACCACAAATGGGTAATAATCATTGAATTGATGAGGTTTAATAATAAATTTTCTCGTTAGTACAATACATATAATCAATTGGACGGCATTATGCATCAACCAGCTAAGCGCCATTATGTAAGTTCCGAGAAAAATATGTTTTTTTTCTACATTTTAAACTCTAACGTAGAACTATTTTATTATTTGTGACTGGATAATCAACTTATATGAAAATATTGTTTTTACCAATTTGTACTGTACTAGTAAAAACAATTTATATTTAGTACATTAACGGTCAGTATTTCAATACTGCACTTAGGCGTAATGAGAATGTCATAAACGTTCTGCGTCAATCAATTAAGCGCCGCAAGAGGGCGAATTAGTAATATTATAATACTTACTTACTGGCACTATCGAACCCGTAGGTTCATGGCCGCACGGACATAAGCTCTCCATACATCCCTATCCTGGGCTAATGCTTTCCAATCATTCCCTGTATAATCTATTTCCCTTAAATCATAGTTAATGTTATTCTCCCACCTCATTCTTGGTCTACCAGCTGGGCGTTTTCCCTCTGGCTTTCCTACAAGAAGCTTCCATGCAAGTCTCCCATTCCCCATACGTGCAACATGTCCTGCCCATCGCAGTCTACGAGACTTAACTGTTCGTATTATATCTGGCTTCCTATAAAGACCATGTAGTTCATTGTTATGTAGTCTTCTCCATTCACCTGTCTGTTCATCTCTCTTTGGTCCAAAAATTGTCCTGTATCTTTACCTTGTCGTGGTGGAGTGGCTTGCGTGCTTAAATGATCCTGAGAGCTATGCCGGCGGTAGCATTGCTGCCGATAGGGTTACCCATGCCGGACTGGTCGAAGGTGATAAGCCAGACGAAAAATGTGCCTTGGTTGAAAGAGTGACGATCTTTCACCGTAAAAGTAGAACCGTGAAGAAATGCGGACATGGGTTCAACTGGGGTAAAATTTTCCGGAGGTCAAATAGTCCCCCATTCGGTTCTCCGGGCGGGGACTACTTCAGGGAACCCATGCCAAAGGCTCAAACACAGGGACATGTTCCTAGGAACATGGAATGTTAGTAATATTTTAATAATAATCTTGTAATACAAGAACATAAGGCTGCAATAAATCGTTAAGAACCTACATCAACTCTGTTGCAACATATGAAACAGAGGGGTCACAAGATCGACCTCACAGGATCTAGAACATTGGCTAAAATAGATCATGAGAAATCAAGAATCTACAGAAAAGCAATAGAACATTCTATGAACACCCGAGATGATGCCCAAATATTACCGTCTATATGGAAAACTGCTCTCGCTGGCCACCATATCATCCCCAGAACAACGAAGAAGATATGAAGAAAACCACGGTTGGGCATAATGGAGTGTGGTCGACACTTGGATGGGTGTACGGCTTCCGAAACGGACACACACTGAAAACTGAATGTGTTTAACTACATAAGAACTAAACCTTGGATAGGTCTACGGCTTCGGAAACGGACCGCACTGAAAACTGAAGGTGTTTAATTACATAAGAACTAAATATTGGATGGGGTGTACGTCTTCGGAAACGGACCACAGCGAAAACTCTGTATGTTTCATTATATAAGACCTAAACCTGTGACTCGAACTTATCATTCCTTGATAATGGCATGTAGGATCATGCCTAAACGTCGGAATCAATGGCCAGAGGCCGAACTTGAATCCATGACGTGGAAAACCCAAGAAAACTTCCTTATTCATATATCTTATATCCATCCATATAATTCTGCCCGAAGGCAGGTCTTTCACTGCAATCATAGCATTTTCATGCTATGCTTGCAGTTTTACTAGGGAATTGTGTAGGTGTGGTAGCTTCCCGTTGCTTTCCACACCGGTGAAGGATGATGGTGATGATGATAATGATAAGTATGATGATGGCCACATGATTTCGGGGACCGTTTGGGCCTTAAAGTTTTCCTGACATTTGTCTTCAGGTGAGGAAAAACTCCGATAAAAACCTCACCCAGAAAAACTGCCCCGACCGGGGATCGAACCCGGGTCCGCTGCGTGACAAGGCAGCACGCTACCTCGAGACCACAGCGGTGGACGTATCTTATATATATTGTATTATTTTATTTCACTTCATTCATATTACATTATGAAATGTGTGTGTTAAATGAATACTTCTTTCTAAATAAATACAATTTCTTTATACAATTATTACAGTACATACGGAAGGAAAACACACATAACAAATGAAAAAAAATAGGCATGTAATAATTTTGTGAAATCATTTTTTTTTATTCCTTAGAGTAAAAAATATCGATTATCATCCATCAATTTGCACACCAATTTATTTATTTTTAACTATAATACGTTCTTTTTATGCATGACTAATAACATTATTATATAACTGCGATCAATGTTTAAAATAAATGGAAAACAGTAAATAACACAAATAATTTATCTCATATTTTTAATATGAATTATTCATATTGGAAATGTATTATATTAAAATTACCATAGAACAAATTATATATATATATATGTTATATATATATGTATATATATATATAATATATATATATATATATATATATATATACCACATTCTTCATTTCACAAAAAAATAGAACGAATTTTACTAACCGATGAACAGTAATCTCCCAAATCCGTCGCTTATTACAATGACCTCTTTGACAAACTCCTGATTTTTTCTTATCTTTAGATTTATGAAATAGGAGTATATGGACCTCACGTACGAAAAATATGTGATTCACATAATACGTAAAACTCTTGCACACCTACAGTGAGACAGAAGGTGCCTTTTCATTTTCAGGGCAGGTCTTATAAACCATATCTAAAATTTTCTGAGCTCTGGATGTCATTATAACATTAAAAAGTCACACTGACTTGACACTCTTCATTGTAGAGTCAAACCAACAATTCTCAATTATGATCACGGTCGGATGATTATCGGGGACCGTTGGTCCCTAAGCTTCCTGACATTTGTCTTACAGGTGAAGAAAAATCCCGGAAAAACCTCTCCCAGGAACTTGTCCCGATTGGGAATCGAACCTAGGCCGACTGCGTGACAAGGCAGCATGTTACTTTGAGACCACAGCGGTAGACCACATCTTATATAAAATATCGATTTTACGGCATGAACCGAAAATCGAATCCAAAAATTGTTTTATACACTACAAGTATCCGACGGAATGCGGGGGTTGAATGTTCATATAATATATAAAATCGTTGTCGGAATCTCATCACTTGGGATATTCATTGAACATTTACTAGTATAAATGCCGTGGTCTCAAATCCAAGCGTTGTACTCAATCAATCCATAAAATATACTTAAACGTTATATATGATCAGGTAATTAACAACTATCTACTTTAATTTGTCATAATCTACATGAATAACTATTTTAATTATCATTAGCTATCACTCTCCCATCTATGTTAGAGAGCTAAAGAAATGCTGATCGCACAATGTTCGAGCGGTTACTTTGAACGAAACTTGTTCTTACGTACCAAGTTTCTCTATAGTAATTATTGCATTACGTCCAAAATTTTAATAATTCCAAGATGCAATTAAAACTTATAATCATTTATATTTTCAAGGTATAAATTAAAATTAGGCCTACATTAAAATAATCATTGCTCTCTGATCTGTTAGCATTTTTGTATTACATTGTAAATGTTTTTTTAAAGGCACGAACATGACTAATAATATGCTTATTTAACTCTATACATTACTTGAAATAAGCTGAACAACAGTAAATAATACAAATAATTTATCTCATATTTTTAATATGAGTTATTCATATTAGCAATTTATATGTATTAAAATTATCATACAACAAATTTTAAAAATAATACAATTTTCATTTCATAAAATAAAAATAGAACGAATTTCACTAACTGATGAACAGTCGATCTCCTAACTCTGTCGCCTACTACAATTACCTTTAATTGACAAGCACCTGATTTTTTCTTTATATTTATAAAATAGGACTATATGGAGTTCATGTACGAAAAATATATGTTGCACATAATAAATAAAACTGTTACATATCTGCAATGAGACAGAAGATGCTTTTCCATTTTCAGGGTAGTTTATATAAACCATGTCTAGGAATAGCTCTATATAATTTTTAAGATAGATAGGCGTCATAAACGGCTACAATTTATGCCCCCGAAAAAAGTATTTACGGCAGTTACGGGTATAGAAGTACATTGCTGAAAAATGACACCTTTCAACGTTTTTATTAATTTTTTTGGCAAATCTTATGAACCGATTTAACTGTTCAAGCTCTTATTTTTCATATTTTTGAGCGCTATAACCTGTTAAATTTTATTTTTCCGATTTAATATTTCTTTATAGCTGAAAAATGAATAAAAAATAAAAACGATTCGCCGCCTTACGAATTTTTAGCACCTAATTGCCCCGCAGCAATTTTTTTTCAAAACACAGGCATTGTATTGTATTCTTACATTTTTCTGCTAATTATCGCGCTGAAATTGTGGCCAGGAAAATATATTTTAGTACTCTAATTACCCTGGCTTATTAAACCCTTAATTCTCCCACGCAAAGTAAAGTTATTGTAATTTTTTAAAATATTTTTCCCCCAGCTAGTAACTAAACTTTGGAAATATTAACTTGTAAATAAATACAAAATTCCGAACAATTTAAAGCATCATGCCTAGGTGCAGAACTATGAGATTTGCGCTGGTTCGAGGCCCCATGGCAGAAGAAATTTTCTCATGCAGTTTCGGCCAATATTAATCCGGTGTCCACCCACAATCGAGAGGAATTTGGGTAGCTAAAATAAGTAGCTGCTCAAGATTGAGAAAACCAACTATAACAGCTGGATGCTGGTAACATTTAACCCCTCTACTGGCTGGATGATCGTCCATCTCTTTGATTTGTACATTTGGATGTGATGCTGGCCGCCTAATGTAGGCCGAGTGCCTTCTATGCCTGTTGCATCATTAAGTAAGTTAAATATCTACTACAAGAATAATTTTAAAGGAAATTTACAATCATGAATTTTTGTCTGTAAAAATATTTCAACACATTATGTAATATTATTATGAAGTACGAAGTATCGCATAATTTCCAATTTAAAAATATGTAATTTAAGTGAGAACTACATAATGTTGTGAGGTTTGAAAGTGTAGTAATAACTAATAATAATTAATACGGATGTTGAGGACACGAGGGTGACCTTGAAGGTTATGTAAGTATTGCATCACCCAACGTCACGTGTCATGCACCTCACGTGTAGAAACATGTACCCCTGATACCCCTCACGTACTCACTTGCTTTTGTTGTCTATTTACTTCAGTTTTTACATTTGTTTACGCGGAACTATAATTATAGGCGAGTATTTAACGACTTTGTAATAGTGATATAACTTGCACATAACTTACAGGACTTGCCTATAATATGTAACTACTGAACTTGTTAAACCTTTCAGTTTTACATATTATAGAGTTTCGAAATTAAAAAACCAACGCCAACTGTTATTCTTTCATGGACCCTATCTTCATGGGAGGATACAAATTACGCGTACTTAAGAATAAAGTTCTCAAGAAAATTCTTAGACCAAAGGGAGATGAACAGTAAGGAGAATGGAGAAGACTACTAAATAGTGAGCTACATGAGTTTATAGGAAACCAAATATAATAAAGTACAGTTAAGACTCGTAGATTGCAATGGGCAGGACAAATGGCACGAATGGGGAATGAAAGAGGAGCATGGAAGCTTCTTATATGAAAACTAGAGGGAAAACTCCCAGTTGGCAGACCAAGAATGAGGTGGGATAATAATATCAACCACGATTTGAGGAAGGTAGATTATATAGGGGATGATTGGAAAACATTAGCTCAGGATAGGGATGTGTAACGAGCTTATGTCCGCGCTGCCATGAACTTACGGGTTCGATAGTACTAACGAATTATTTAGCCTCATGATCTGGTGCTCAGACTTTCAGACTATAATTCATGGGGGTTCGATTCGTCCTCATACCACATGAATTTTTCTCTAAAGAAAATTATTCCTGTGGTCGTCTATGGTCTGTTACTCAGGTTAAGTTAGGTTTGAGGACTCTCCTTGTGTATCTTTATCATTTATCACCCATCATATCTTCGAGGTCCACCGCTGTGGTTTCGAGGTAGCGTGCGGCCTTGTCACGCAGAGGGCCCGGGTTCGATCCCCGGTCGGGGCAGTTTTCTGGAAAAGGTTTTTCTCGGGGTTTTTCCTCATCTGTAAGACAAATGTCAGGAAACCTTTAAGGCCCAAACGGTCCCCGAAATCATATGGCCACATCATCATCATCATCATCATCCTTATCATATCATCATCATCCTTTACTGGTGTGGAAAGCAACGGAAAGCTACCACACCTACAATTCCCTAGTAAAGCTGCAAAGCATAGCATGAAAATGCTATGACTGCAGTGAAAGACCTGCCCTCGGGCAGAATTACTATGGATGGATGTATGAGTGGATATATCCGTCTTCCAGGTGCCCTAATAAGTGGATTGGAATTCCGTTAATACCAGGAAAGAATGTTAGAAATGTTGTAGGACAACATGGCGATATTAGACTAAGAAATAAATTTTACCAATTTAAAAAATGAAATTTTGTATTTAATACAATAAATGTATTAAGTTCAACATTGTGGTGTAGTAGTAACAATGTTGCCTTTGGCGCAGCGGAATCGGGTTCGATCTACTGTCGTGAAAATTGATTTGGGGAAGGGATTTCCTTTATATATAAGACAATTTCAGGATACTTTAAGACCAAAACTTTCCAATAACCATTTCGCCAACATAAATAACCATATGGCATTAGTTATAGAATGGAGGCTTTCACGGTCGGTAGTCATGGTGTTAGAAGATTCCGGTCTGTAAGGCCGTGGTCCATAACTGGTGTTAATCCCAGACGTTTACCCCCCGACTACAGATGGCATCTTGAGTAGCGAGTTCTAGGATATTCCGACCAGGGAACGTTACCTAGAAAAACTCGCCACTGAAGATGTCTCCATAGTCGGGGGAGAAACGTCTGGAGAAAGACCGGTTATGGACAAAGGCCATATAGTCAGGAATCTTCTAATACTATGTCACATTAGCTTGTTTAGCAAGAATGCATGAGTGAATGGTGTACATTGTCTGAAAAGTTCCTGTTGTTTCAAAGGTGGTTTGACATTGAGGGAGGCCCTCCACCTCCTTGTGTGGCAATAAATGTATCTACGTGATCCAGAGTATAAAATCCTCTCCTGAGAGGTAGTGTCACTATTAGGTCCCGAAGCATGTTAATGTATCCACAGAGTAAGAGGTTAAATCAAGGTAAAGAAATAAAGAAGCATTTTGTAGAGTTTTACGAAAATAATAATAATTTTTAATGGGCTCTCATTACCAACATTATTAAAATGTTGAGTGTTTTCTTACTAACTAACTGTTTTTATATATATGTCATTTCTTTTTATATGTTTCTTCGATACGTCTCTTATTATCCCCAAGCCAATCTCTTATTACACAACTTGCACAATATAATAGGCCTTTTTGAATCTCCAATATATGACTCTTCACTTTTATAATTTCCCGTTCGTTTATAGTTAGATGACTTTATCCCTGTTCATCTTTGAATTAAATATCCGCATGTAGCACACTTTACTTTCTGTTAAGGAATAATTTTCCACTGCGTATGACCACTGCCAGAAGAAATCAAACTCTCCTCTCATCTTCGGCACTCAAAAGTGGAGTATAACTGTATCTTGAGGGTACAGGAAAGTCGTTAAAGCGTCTATTTCGCACCTACTTCGCTGAAAAATACGTTTTTCGCGTTTTACAGAAGGTAGAATTTCGCATTTTATCATGAATTCAATATAATATACATACGAGTAGGTGGGTTTGAAACATGTAATTAGGAGGTTTTATACTAGTTGGATAGATTTTTCATTTATTGTGATTGCCTCTAATTGTATACAGGTAAACTAAATTCTCACATGATTTCTAGATAATGAATTTCTTTCTGTAAGACAGAAAATCATGGTGTACTCGCTAGAGTTTCTACCTTCCACTCTGGAGACTCGGTTTCGATTCCGGGCAGAGTAAGGATTTTAAATTTCTACCTTAAATCTGAGTGTATGACCAGTGTTATTAGTAAAATGCAAAACTGTGAACTATTTAAAAACAAAACAAAAAAATGGGAATGACAAAAAACTAAAAAAAAAAGAATAGATTAATGCAGTAAACAATTTATTTTTTTGGCAAAACATCGTAACTCTAATAATGCAAGTGCAGGTGCACTTGATTCCTTGCAAATAATCGATAATTTTCATATTAAACACAGCAGTGACGTAACGACTGAAATGCCAAGGCCCTGCCATTCTTACATAAAAGTCAATTTCCGTAATTGGACATCATCATGGATACATGTGATAATACACCACCAGTACAGCTTTAATATCAATGTCTAAAGAGAATATTAGAAAAAAAATAGTTTAACTAGGAAAATATACAGACCCTAACACTCTAAGACATACAGAACCCACAGGATTAATGCAGCATTTACAAAGGCTCTTAGTTACGCTACTGATCAACCGATTCCAGCTCATATCACCGATATCCGGATCCCGAAGTCCATCCGAAAATCACAATTGCACCTACGCCTACTTACTTACTTACTTACTCACTGGCACTATCGAACCCGTAGGTTCATGGCCGCACGGACATAAGCTCTCCATACATCCCTATCCTGAGCTAATGCTTTCCAATCATTCCCTGTATAATCTACTTCCCTTAAATCATAGTTAATGTTATTCTCCCACCTCATTCTTGGTCTACCAACTGGGCGTTTTCCCTCTGGCTTTCCAACAAGAAGTTTCCATGCAAGTCTCACATTCCCCATACGTGCAACATGTACGCCTAGGAATTCTTAATGATATTTTCAGAGTTAAGAGTGTAGCAATATAATTTTTCAAAACATTAATTTCTATAATTTCTATTATCGCCCATTCGTACTACATGACGTGGCCACCTTAATCTCCTAATCTTAATATTAGGATTTAACTAACTCGCTGGCACTGTCGAACTCAGAAGTTTATGGCCGCGCGGACATGTCTTCCATACATTCCTATCCTGATCCAATGATTCCAATCATTCCCTGATTAATGCATCTTGGTTAATGTTGTTCTCTCATCTCATTATTGGCCAATCTACTATGCGCTTTCCCTCTGGTTTTCCTACAAGAAATTACCATGCCTGTATTTCATTCCCCATTCGTGACACGTCTTTCCTATCGCAGTCTATTACATAATATTCCCCTAAAGATCACGTAGCTCACTGTTGTGTAGTCTTCTTCATTCGACTGCCTGTTCATCGCTCTTTGGTATTTTTTTCTAAAAACTTAATTTTCAAATGCTCGTAACTTTTTTTTACTCCTTTAGAGTAATAGACCATGTTTCGCATCCATGTAATATAACTGTAAAAATAATCGTTTTATATAGGCCTAATTGCTGGGTTGCTAGCTGTGAATCCTCCTCTGTCCTCCATTGTTATCCCTCATTGGAGAGAATATTCTCCTCAGGATCCCATTTACAATATATTTAGCCTGCCTTCTACTCTCAATGTAAGTGGCCATATTTCACACAACATCAAAACGAAAATTATCGTTTCATATATTTTAATACTTATCGCCTCGATTGTCTGGGGGTTAAGTTCCTTCCATCTTGTCCTGGGCGGGATCAATGATTTTCAGGATATGAAAAACCTCCTGAAGGAACTTTAAGACGTGGGTAAACAAAAATTAAGCCTAGATTATATATATTTGGAATGGTTAAATTGGGTATTTATTAAGTAGGATCGAAGAAGAATTAAAAAAATTCAAACGTATTTTATGAGAACAACCGCAATAGCTATATATGTTATCATTATCATCATCCGGTGTCATGGTAGCTGGCGCCGTCTTCCGGAAACCAAACGCCATTCCTCCCTGTCCATCCGTTGATATTCCTCCAATCCTCTGATATTCATAGCTGCTTGTACCCCTTCTATCCAAGTTTTCTCCGGTCTTCCTCTCTTCCTCCTTTCTATTTGGGGTCCATTCCATAACAATTTCAGGCAATCTTTGTTCTGGCATTCTTTTGACATGGCCATACCACTGTAATCTTTTCTCTTCTATAGTGTCTATGATGTCCGGCTCCTCTTGTACACCAATAATTTCCCTTATTTCTTTATTTCGTATTCTATCCATCCTAGATTTTCCAGCTCATCCATTTCTGTACTTAAAATTCTTTTCATCACACACACACACACACACACACACACACACATATATATATATATATATATATATATATATATATATATAAATATATGTCTGATTGTAGTGTTATGTCCTTCGTTGAATTAAAGTTCAACCTGCGTAACAAACTTAAAAGAACATAATGTACACTGTCCCACATACTAAATATTTATAGTATAAGATAATTAATTTAATACAATCTGATATGTTATGAAATAGAAAACCGATAACAATTATCATATTGAAGTTTTTATTATCTATTATATAAAAATGTTTGTTTGTTTGTTTGTTTGTTTGTTTGTACTTCGTGCGGCCATACCGTTGATCCGATTATGATGGGGTTTTTTGCAAAATGTACAGGCGATTCTCGGGATGAATATAGGCTATACGAGAGTTGTAATACTCGTCCCCTTCACCCCTAAAAATCACCCTTTGTAGTGAAAAACTTGAAATAAAGTTCCTATTTTGACGATTAAATGGCTTACGCTGCCTAAATCATAACAAATACACCAAATTCATGTACACATTATTGAATATCTCAAAACACTCTACAAAAAAGTCCGCGACAGCATATGTGTATCTTCTACGGATAACTCACAATAACCATTTTTGTCTTTGATTGATGCCAAGAAGATAAGCAAATTCCCGGGCAAGCATAACAGTGCATGACTGGTGGTAAAAAGACATTAACATTTATATAGGTCTAGCAGCGCTGGCCGGGTATTAGCTAGTCTAGGTATTAAGTATAAATGTCTTATGATAATAGAAGATAATTCCCTGCGACTCGCGTTGAACGTTAGTGGCTGTCATTCTCGCGCCTCGTCAAAGCTTTATTGAACTCTCTGCATCTCTCGAAGAGCTGAAACCGAATTTTGATGTAATAATTTTAATTGTAAAAATTGACATTTTTATTATTTAATTTACTTAACCAATTTTAAGGATTGTTTTTGATCATAGACAAAGGATTTTTTTTTATTATCGTCTAGTAGGCTTCTTCCTCTTCTTTTTATCTTCAATTCTTAATTTGGGGCTCATTTTTTGTATCTTATTTTTTGTATAAAATTTTGGCCATTTGTGTTTGTCATTTGTTAGGTCATACACCTTACACCAGTTGTTTTTTATGAGTATCAGTGGAATCGTAGATTTTTCCTGACTAGCTTTAGAATGAATTATGAATCGTTTCCATATTTTTTCCTATGGAGATCATTTCCATATGTTTCTCTATGTAGATGCAGGTGATTCGTGCAAGTTTTGTTATGTGCAGGACTCTATTTTGAAAAGTCTAGAGTATTTTTATTTCATATTTTGCGGCATATGAGGAATCCATATATTAATATAGACCTCACTGAGCTCGAAGTTTGACCACTCAGTTTTCTTACACATCCCATTATTTTTAATTTTCCTCTTCGCACTCACTCCTCTCCCCCAAAAGATCCCCACATGTCAGACTTCCACGATTCGATTTGAGAAAACTATTCAGTAGCATCTGCAGTCTAAGTTGTAGGAATATGTTTATACATTTTTTACTACTATCCGGTATATTTAAGTAAACTTACATGATAAACTGAATTAATTGTTAAGTTTTTTACCACCATATGTATAACAGTGAACAGTTTTAAATATCTAGGTTTCAATTTATCATATGTTAAAATTGAAGATATTAATGACAAAATAAATTTAATCTAATGTGTGGCATTATTAAAAAAACCTTAAAAACACAAGAAATGAAACAAAAATGAAATGTTATAAAGTAATGGCTGTTCCTGTATTGATGTGTGAATCAGAATGTTGGACGATCACTAAAAGACAAGAACAAAGATTGGAAGCAGCTGAGATGAGATTTTTAAGAAATATAGCAGGATATACTCTGCTGGATAAGGAAAGGAATGAAGATATAAGAAAGGAACTATGTACTTTCAAACTAACAGACCGAATAATTAAATATAGGAACGACTGAAAGAACATATTCATAGAATGCCAGAAGAAAGATTTCCAAAATTATTGCTAAATTATAAACCGCACGGAAGGAGAAATGTTGGACGCCCACACTGAAGATGGTCTGAACAATTTAAACAATTCTAGCTTTCATGAAACCGCAACGAGCCAACAGGCTTAATCCCTGGATGATGATGTATAGCAATTTTTACTATTGAAATGCATATTTAGTTTTTTTAAGAAATGTGAATTGTTGATGTTTTGAGCAGCATGAGGGAAGAAGGATTGGACGATGGGTATTGAAATGACAGAGATGTGGAGGAGAATGACAAAATATTAATTGGGCGCAAGAAGATGTGAATCATTGTGAGACCTGCTAAGTAAATAAATAAAATATTCAGTTTTTTTGGTTACATTTCAGTACCTTCTTTTTTTCTTCTTCTTCTTCTTATTCTACTTCTTCCCTTGGCTCAACGGTCCTCTAAGAACCTAGGCCTCCTTCATAACATCTGCCCACACTTCTCTATTCCTAGCTTTCTGTCTCCATCGTTAACCTTTAGTTATCTTAAGTATTCCTCAATCTCCAACGATCTTAGTTTCTGTCCTCCAACCTTTCTTCTTCCTTCTGGTTTCCCTTGTAATTTTTTCTTGCACCTCTTTCCTGTTCCATCCGCGACACATGTCCTACCCATTCCAGTCTCTTTCTTCTTAGATCTCCTACTATATCTAAATCGTACACCGCTGTGGTCTCGTGGTAGCGTGCTGCCTTGTCACGCAGCGGGCCCGGGTTCGATCCACGGTCGGGACAATTTTTCTGGGTGAGATTTTTATCGGAATTTTTTCTCACCTGTAAGACAAATTTCAGGAAAACTGTAAGGCCCAAACGGTCCCTGAAATCATATGGCCATCATCATCATCCTTATCTCTATCATCATCATTACCATCATCCTTCACCGGTGTGGAAAGCAACGGGAAGCTACCACATCTACAATTCCCTAGTAAAGCTGCAAGCATAGCATGAAAATGCTATGATTACAGTGAAGGACCTGCCCTCGGGCAGAATTACTATGTACGGATAGATATAAATCCCTATGTAATTCTTTCAATCCCTGTTTCGTTCTAATTCCCCGTGTATCTTGTTCCTGTACTGCTCCATATATTTTCCTTAGTATTTTTCTCTCGTAGACTGCGGTGGGCAGGACATGTGGCACGAATGGGAAATGAAAGACGTGAATGGAAGCTTCTTGTATGAAAACCAGAAGGAAAACGCCCATTTGGTAGACCAAGAATGAGGTGGGAGAATAACTTTAACTGTGATTTGGGGAAAGTAGATTATAAGGAGATGATTGGAAAGCATTGGCTCAGGATAGGGATATATAAAGAGCTTATGTCCGCGCGACCATGAACCAATGGGTTCGATAGTGCCAGTGTGTTAGTTTTTTTCTTTCCCATGCATTTAATATTATCTTACCTTTTTCTGATAATATCCATGTTTCGCTTCCAAATATAACTATTGGTTTCAAAATTATTTCATAATATTTCAGTACTATAAAGTACAATATTAATGGTAATACAAGAAATAATATTAATAGAGTAATAGCAATTATAATTCGCAAATTCTATTTATAATAGTAAGAGTGTGTAATGTTTATGTAATATTTTAACTATGTGTATAATTGAGTAATAGGAATTTGATGGTCATATGACGTAACGATCTCAAGGCAAAACAATGCTTAGCCTCTTTGTTTGAAGCTGAGAGTTCTCCGTATCAGTTCCGCATTTTTAGAGGACGAACTGCTGTCTCCTTTCTCCAAGCACCTGGTTAATATATTCTCTTACACTGTAACTATCTATAATTAAGTGTTCGTAGTCAAAACCTCGTATGTTTATTGTTAAGACATTGAACTAAATACTGTGCATGCGCCTACATAACACTCGAATTTTGATCTTATGCACAATATATACTAGAGGCTATACCAACAATACGTATTATAGCTGAGAACTTTTCATCATATGCACAATATGTACCAGTCGATATATCAACAATAAGTACCAGTGAACTTTTGGATATGTTCTCAATTGGCCATAATAAAGCATTAGCACTGTACAATAGAATATAAATATATACATGCACTCTTAATTATTGTAATATATATCTGCAGTAATTTACAGCAATTTTGCTGTTTTGTGATTATCATAACTAATTTAAAAAGTTCGGGTAAATCGTAGCCTTAAATACTAGGGGAAATTGCTCTAATCGCGATATTCTTGATAGCGGGGTAATCATATCACTATGACCGATGAGCTTCCCCACTGACATTTTCAACTATTTTAGGACGACATATCCCTATGACATCTTTATTTTGATTGACGAAAAGTTCCAGTGACTGTTTTTTATTCATGAAATAAATAATTTATAAATAAAGGACTTTATATATATATATATATATATTGGTCTACAGCTGTGGTCTCGAGGTAGCGTGCTGCCTTGTTGCCTTGTCACGCAGCAAGACCGTTTCGATTCCCGGTCGGGACAGTTTTTCTGGGTGAGGTTTTTATCGGGGTTTTTCCTCACCTGTAAGACAAATGTCAGGAAAATTTTAAGGCCCAAACGGTCCCCGAAATCATATGGCCATCATCATCATCATCATCATTATCACTATCATTATCATTATCATCATCATCATCATCATCATCATCCTTCGCCGGTGTCGAAAGCAACGGGAAGCTACCACACCTACAATTTCCTAGTAAAGCTGCAAAGCATAGCATGAAAATGCTATGATCGCAGTGAAAGACCTGCCCTCGAGCAGAATTACTATGGATGGATATATATGTCCACCGCTGTGGTCTCGAGGTAGCGTGCTGCCTTGTTGCCTTGTCACGCAGCAAGACCGTTTCGATCCCCGGTCGGGGCAGTTTTTCTGGGTGAGGTTTTTATCGGGTTTTTTCCTCACCTGTAAGACAAATGTCAGGAAAACTTTAAGGCCCAAACGGTCCCCGAAATCATATGGCCATCGTCATCATCATCATTATCATCGCCATCATCATCCTTCACCGGTGTCGAAAGCAACAGGAAGCTACCACACCTACAATTCCCTAGTAAAGCTGCAAGCATAGCATGAAAATGCTATGATTGCAGTGAAGGACCTGCCTTCGGACAGAATTACTATGGATATATATGGAAAGTGGAGAGAGAGAGTGAGAGAGAGAGTGAGAGAGAGAGAGAAAGAAAGAGAGAGAGGTAGAGAGATAGAGAGAAATTGTGTGTGTGTGTGTGTTTGATCCTAATACAGGTCATGGAAGGCCCTTGAGGTAGTAGGAGGTTAAGGCTCCCAACTTTCTAGTCAGTAGGCACCAAATGTCAGCCGCATAGTAAATCCCCAGAAGATATGTCTGCTACTCATTCTAGTTTGAGGCTGAGTTGACCCCAGGAGTAGTTTGAAAATCCTGACTCCACCAGGACTCGAGTCTCCGACCTTCCGGCTTGTACCGTATTGTCTTAACTAACCACGCTGTGGGGTGCCCCATATATACAGTATATATATATAGTGTGTGTGTGTTTTCTGTTTTTTTTTTGTATATGTGGTCGTGCGCGTATGCAATTTTTTAAGTAATGTCCCAAATAATTATAGGGGTGAAAAATTAAATTGAAGAAAAAGGAAAAAATTTCCAATAAACATTGTTCTGGAAATTAACCGGTTACAAGATAGACACAATTTCAACAAAAATTGTGACAGTTTATCAATCAAGAAATAACCACAATATTCAAAGTGCAAACAGGTATAATCACATTACTCTTTGTCTTTTTCATTCGTTGAATGTAGAATGAATCAAATCTTAATATATTATACATTAATTATACATTGTAGCCCTTTTAACTTGTCATTTTTTACCTAAATATGGAACTCTGTTATAACTAAAGCGAGGAATTATATGAAGAATATTATACCAAAATATGACATAATAATAATAAGATATGAAAATTGACAAAAAATATTATGAAGCTACTATTTTCTGTTTTTACATATATTTATATGTTGAGGCCCTGTATAAGACAAGCAGACCTAATTTGTGGCTCACGAAATAAGATGATCGCAGAATTTCCATTTTAATTAGTTTTATCATTAATTCTGACCCAACAGAAAATATCATTCATGATTTGAAGCAATTTTAATGGCTAATGCCATAGCATAGTTGTTTGAAGAATCATGCTACTAGCCGGAAGGTCGTGGGTTCGAGTCTTGATTTGGTCACGATTTTTAGCTGGTACAAACCTTCTGACGTCATCATGGCTCTGGTGTTGACTCAGCTCATAATGGAAATGAGTACCACATGCATGATCTGGGGCAATGGCGACCATCTCTCAGGGCCAAAAACCCGGTAAACATTTTGAGCCGATTGTCTAAAAAGATGGGAGCCTCAACCTTCCATTACACCAAGCACCTCCCAAGTAGTGGTATCACTTTACCTTAATAAATCGATATTGGGAGGAGCTATATTTAAAATACAAACAATTAATTTATTATTATTATTCTTCTTCTTTCCAAGTATTAGGCCAAGGCCTGTTATGATCCTATAAAAAATTTTCCCTCCAACTTTTCATAGGACGGCCCAGAGATCTTCGTCCACTTGGTATATAATTATAAACAGCTTTGGGGATCCGATTTGAACTCATTCTTTCAAGATGGTGTTTCCAATTTAGTTGGTACTGTTGAATGTATTCCAAAATTGGCGTAGTCTTCAATTCTTTTAAGATATCGGTGTTCCTTTTCCGATCCCATCTGGTGTAACCCGCTGTTCTGCGCATGAATCTCTTTTCACAAGCCGTTATTCTGCTTTCATGTTGTCTTTTTAGTGTCCATGCTACACTACCATAGGTCAACACTGGTCTAGCCAAAGTGTTACATAAACGTAATCTGGTGTTTTTTTACAAGGGATGGTTACATAACTTGATTAATAATTGCCAAACTTTTATTATAACTAATAATTTTTTCAGGGATATCCTTTTCATCCCAGATAGAGATAATGATAATTAATTACGAAATTCTAACATATACAAGAAACAAAACATGGGTCACTAAAACATAATGAAATATATAGCACTTACAAAATTTAGAGAGGGTACAGTTCGAATTATTTCTAATTAGGTTGCTTAAAGATATTGAACTTCAGTAGATGAAAAATGTAACAATAACATTAAATTGGTTGGATCAGAACACAAGTAGACCAAGTCCAGTATGTCATATTTTGAGAAATAAGATGTTAAAAGTAATTAATCCATAATTAATTTCAGGAAGTGCTTCAAAACTCTCTCTTCAGTTACACTTAGATTTAATCTTAAACTACAAACATGATAAAATGTAATTAGAATTATTTTAATTTTCTTTTAATGAAATGGGCCTAGCACAATGTGTTGATCAACTTGCACTTTGAACAATCCAGTTAGAAATGTCAATTCTGTTCGTAATACACATAATATTTTTATATATTTTCTGATAGTAAACTATAACCCCATAATGGAAATGGACAGCTAACGACAAATGAGGGAAATTTTGAGGAAGTAGCTGAATTCAAATACCTAGGAACAATAATCACAAATAGGAATGAGATGCACAAAGAAATTAAACATAGGCTCAATTCTGGAAATGCGTGCTATTATGCATTGCAGAGATTCTTGACGTCCCAACTCCTTTCAAAAAACGTTAAACTGAAAATATATAAAACTATTATTCTACCAGTTCTAATATATGAGTGCGAAACATGGACTCATACTTTAAGGGAGGAAAGGAGATTACAAGTATTTGAGAATAAAGTTCTTAGGAAAATTTTTGGACCAAAGAGAGATGAACAGACAGGTGAATGGAGAAGACTGCATAACAATGAACTACATGGTCACTATAGGAAGCCAGATATAATAAGAACAGTGAAGTCTCGTAGACTGCGATGGGCAGGACATGTTGCACGTATGGGGAATGAAAGACTTGCATGGAAGCTTCTTGTAGGAAAGCCAGAGGGAAAACGCCCAGTTGGTAGACCAAGAATGAGGTGGGAGAATAATATTAACTATGATTTGAGGGAAGTAGTTTATACAGGGAATGATTGGAAAGCATTAGCTCAGGATAGGGATGTATGGAGAGCTCATGTCCGCGCGGCCATGAACCTACTGGTTCGATAGTGCCAGTGAGTAAGTAAGTAAGTAAACTATAACCCCTGTCTGATAATTTATTTTTAAAATGAAAAAGTATGTTCCACATTACACAATGTGCAATTACTTGTATTACGCTATATTTGATAGTTTGATGTGAGAATAATGTTGGCCTTACCTACAAAGCTTTATACTCGTAATTTCCGAAAGTGTGGAATGAGTCCTTACAGTATTTTTCCAGCACTGCTTCAACTTTGGCAGCAGCAGCAGTCCTACATTTAAATGCTACAATCCACTCAGATAGAAATGACTGCACTTAGGTAACAAGAGGAATTGCCTCACCTGACAAGAGAAGAATCGGTGGTTACTATTCACACATTGTTCTACTTATTCATCTAGGCTAGCGATTCTCAGCCTTTTCCGACTCGCGAACCCTTCCACAAAAATCTGAGTTGGGTGAGCCACACTGACTTTTAAATAAATATATATATATATATATATATATAGTAGACATGTATAATATTTAATTCCAAGCAAAAGGTTAAACAACCTTAAATTAACTTAAATTAACCCGGTTAAAACCTAATGTTTTTGATAAACAGGCGAATAAACCTTTGCCTAATTCCTTAAAATAATCCACCAAATAAAACTTAAATTGATACTACATATACTAATTTTTTTAGCAAATATTACATACGAACGACTAGAGAGTCGCAGATTAATGATTAAAAAGGGGTTTATTGAATTTTATAGCTTAAAAGTTACACTACGTGTAGGCTTAATTCCAGCGAAATCAAATGCAATCCTAACGTTGTTACGTAACTGTAAATCAAGCATTCACGGTAAATATTAATTTATTGTGGAAATAATGAGATGAATTTCCGATCTTACACATATGCAACAAGGGGCATTATAGGGTTAATTTAATTTTAAAATAATAACAATTATATTATTATTATTATTATTATTATTATTATTATTATTATTATTATTATTATTATTATTATTATTATTATTATTATTATTATTATTATTATTATTATTATTATTGCAATGCTGCAGAAATGAAGGAAACATAACAGACCTAACCTCGAAACCCGCCATTGCAGAAAAGTTTTGGCGAACCCCTTGAAATATTTAGCGAACCCCCGGGGGTTCGCGAACCTCAGGTTGGGAAACGATTATTTAGACTTATGTTCTTGTTTTGGGGATCGAGTTTCGGATAAAAGCTTCCATCTAACTAGGTATTTCCATGTGTTCTCATCCAATTATACACTTAATAATTTCTAGATAATAAGCTACCATAGGAAAAATTATTTCTAAGAAAAACGTCCTGTGGTCTCACGAACCCGAGAGTTTTTCAACTGTAGTCAGAAACCCTAACCGGAAGACTATAAAGCTATTCACAAATGTATTATTGTAATTATTATTATTGTCATTATTATTATTATTATTATTATTATTATTATTATTATTATTATACGATAAAAACTTAAAATATGTACCTTTTTGGCAGGTGCCATCCTCCTCAACTACGTTAAAATATTATATTTAAAATGTTATCTGGAGGCCTTTCGGAAATTAACTTCCATCATCAGCAAGATGAGCTTCTGCTACTAATTGTTATTGTTGTTATGAATTTATTATTATTATTATTATTATTATTATTATTATTATTATTATTATTATTATTATTATTATTATTATTATTATTATTATTATTGTTTTTGTTGAGAATGAAGTTCTTAAGGAAATGTTTTGATAAAACACAGATGAACAGGCAGGGGAATGGAGAAAACTATTTAACAGTGCGCTACATGATCTATAAGGGAAACCACATATAAAAAGAATAGTTAAAACTCGTTAACTGCGATCGGAAGGACATATGGCACTAACGGGGAATGGAAGAGGGGCGTGGAAACTCCAAGTAAAACTAGAGGGAAAGCGCCCAGTAAGTAGGAAAAGAAGAGAGAAACTTTATTTTCAAATACTGGTAATCTGTTCTCTCTTAAAGTAAGGGTCCATGTTTCGCATCCATATAGAATAAAACTGAGAAGAGGATACAAAATAGATTTTTTTCTCGAAAAATGTCAATATAAACTGTTTGGTTGAAGAGAAACTTTTTACTAAGGAAATCATTTTAAAAACACGGTTGCAAGGGTTCATTTCATACCGGTAATAAAAAAATATTCTTTAAATGGATTGAGGAATGTTGAGAGAAGTAATAATAGTTTAGAGCGAGTTTAAATTTGGAAGACCATGGAATCACCGTGTTAACAAGTAGATATATTCGTGTTGACGGTAATAACAATGCTCTGCGGGTGCCAGGCAAAAGCATTCCTGTATTTTTGCAAGCGAGATGAAATTGGGTTTATAGGTCACATTCTGGCTAGGTGAGGTGGAGAGAAGCTTCATAATATCTCTTCAGAAAGGCAAAATTACACTTTATCTGTGTTCTAAATTACCCGATTTTCTTTTTATAATTCGTTAAAATTGAACAACGAGAAAACGCATCATCTAACATTGACTTCTCACTGTGCACATATCTTGCAATCTAATTAATAATAATAATAATAATAATAGTAATGATAATAATAATAATAATAATAACAATGATAACAATCATAATAATAATGAAATATAATTCTGTAGTACTTCAAAATTGATGAACCGACTCCCAATGAGTGATTGCTTTTATTCGCTTTAAAGATGGCAGTTCAAGTCATGTTCTGAGCGTGACGTAATCTCTCAATCTTAGTTAAAATATTCTTCGCCGGATTTCGCTACTTCTGGATAGCTACTTAAATGTTCTCACTAGGCCGTGTTGTCCCCATTCCAGTCCTTATACTGAAACAAAGTTTCTGTGTTAAAGTCAGGAATCGAACGGAAACCTCAAAGATTCTAGTCAGACATGATAACCGTTACACGAAATAGGTGGTCAATAATAATAATAATAATAATAATAATAATAATAATAATAATAATAATAATAATAATAATAATAATGACAAATGAGGGAAATTTTGAGGAAGTGGCTGAATTCAAATACCTAGGAACAATAATCACAAATAGGAATGAGATGCACAAAGAAATTAAACATAGGCTCAATTCTGGAAATGCGTACTATTATGCATTGCAGAGACTCTTGATGTCCCAACTCCTTTCAAAAAACATTAAACTGAAAATATATAAAACTATTATTCTACCAGTTATATTATATGGGTGCGAAACATGGACTCTTACTTTAAGGGAGGAAAGGATATTACAAGTTTTTGAGAATAAAGTACTTAGGAAAATTTTTGGACCATAGAGAGATGAACAGGCAGGTGAATGGAGAATACTACATAACAATTAACTACATGGTCTTTATAGGAAGTCAGATATAATAAGAACAGATAAGTCTCGTAGACTGCGATGGGCAGGACATGTTGGATGTATGGGGAATGAAAAACTTGCATGGAAGCTTCTTATAGGAAAGCCAGAGGGAAAACGCCCAGTTGGTAAACCAAGAATGAGGTGGGAGAATAATATTAACTATGATTTGAGGGAAGTAGATTATACAGGGAATGATTGGAAAGCAATAGCTCAGGATAGGGATGTATGGAGAGCTTATGTCCGTGCGGCCATGAACCTACGGGTTCGATACTGCCAGTGAGTAAGTCTAATAATAATAATAATAATAATAACAATATTATTATTATATTATTATTATTAACTCTTCCTTATTGGGAATTTCTGTACCATACAGTAGTTTTCCTACAACCCATTGTAAATTATACTCCTCCATAAATCCCTATTCCATGCATCACTGTCTCTTAACCCTCTCGACACCATTCTCGTGTGCACTCTTTGAACCCACTGTACTTTAGTTCTCCCCTTTCTTCTTTTGACCTCCGCTTCAAACTTTAAAGTTAGGCAACCTGTCATCTGACATCCTGTTTACTTGACCAAACCGTTTTAATATTCTTTATTCAATAACTTGTAGAATATATTTTTCAACATCCATTATTTCTCTGGTTAGACTAATTTTTGAGAACTAGACTCTGTCTGTCAAAAGTCAGGAGAAATGGGGAGTGATGGAGGAGTAACACCTCCTTAAAAATATGGTTCATGCTGGCCCGGGTAATAGTACCCTGTGAAGGCTCCATGCCAGGATACGGCAATTGCCGACTTGTAGGGAGTGATACCTTAAAGGCTAGAGGAAGAAAACCTCGAACAAAAGTGGTTGGGGGTTATAACGATGGGCCCTTCTTATGGAAAAGATGAACTATGCTAAAAGAATCTAATGTAAAAAAAATGTCCATTCCACTACCTCTGTTTAATCACCCACCTTTACTTACCACACGCCAGTCGGGCCTTACAGTGGCACGACTTGTCGGGAGAATGATTTTAAACTATGGACCACACTCATATTTCTTTGACCATACAAGGATATGGGGGAGATCTCCGAATGAGTAATCAGCTCAGTGTCAGGCACTAATAATAATACAAATAGTAGTTGGCCATAATAATAATAATAATAATAATAATAATAATAATAATAATAATAATAATAATAATAATAATAATCGCTACAAAATATGAAACAATTAAATTATCTAAAGGAGAAATTCAATTGAGATGGCACGGGCACGTTATTAAAAGGAGAAACCTTAAATTGAAACGAGAGGTAGATCATATCCCATATGGATGGAGAAAATGAAGAAGCACATGCAGAGAAGAAAGCTGGTTATCGAGGAGTGCTTAAATCGAGAGAACAGATATAGCATCTTTGGTTGAGAAAACCTGTGTCACCATAGAAATGTTTAATAATAATAATAATAATAATAATAATAATAATAATAATAATAATAATAATAATAATAATAATAATAATAATTATATCTGTTAATAAATCAAAATATCTCCATGGAGCAGAAACACTTATTTCGAATAGAAAAGCAGTTATTGAAAATATAGTGAACAGATAAATCAAATTTGTAAGGGAAATGTTAGGTCAACAAGTAATAGGTGAACAACGCAGATTAATACAGGCATATATATATATATATATATATATGTGTGTGTGTGTGTGTGTGTGTGTGTGTGTGTGTTTAGTGATATTGTTGTAGGCTATATATATGTAGCCTATATATATATATATATATATATATATATATTAGAGTAACCTTTTCTAGAGGAGTGGAATTAAAATATCGTCTAATTCCCATTTACATCCTCTACTTTAATGGTTTAATTTAGGAAGGTAACATTTTTGAGGTCCATTTAATAAAGTTCTTTTTTTTTTTTTTTTTGAGATGGGGACATCTTACCTCAATTTAGTGTTGGTTCAATTTGAACAAGTTTCGATATAATCCTCTATATCATCGTCAGCTTGCACAGACTGTTCAGCTTTATGTTGTGGACCCTGGATGTCGATACCGGCTAGGCGAAGAAACTCCAAACTTGGTCACGTTCAGCAGGAATTTCAAAATTCATAACTCTATTTTTATTCTTCTGAATGTAGATTTTCTTCCAAATGGTGAGTTCTTTCCTATTTTCTAATTGTTTTAATAATTTAATGTTCGAATTTATATTGTGTTTTCCGGACCAAACGTGAGCAGCAACTGCAGATTTTTCTATTTCCCCATTTTTAGTATTTTTATGCGTTCCTTGGTTCTAATTTTCTGGTTTCTATTTGTTTTTCCTATTAGGAAAAACAAAAAGAACCCTAATAAGTATAGCAAAAACAAAACGAGATCCGAAAATTAAAACCAAGGAACACATCCACCCGCCCATAGTAATTCTGCCCGAGGGCAGGTATTTCACGGCATTCATTGCATTTTCATGTTATGCTTTGCAGCTTTACTAGTGAATTATAAGTGTGGTATCTTCCCGTTGCTATCCACACCGGTGAAGGATGATGATGACGGCCGAATGATTTTCGGGGACCGTTGGGCCGTAAGCTTCCTGACATTTGCCTTACAGGTGAGGAAAACCCCTGAAAGAAAACTCACCCAGGAGCCTGTCCCGACCGGAAATCGAACCCGGGCCCGCTGCGTGACAAGGCAGCTCGCTACCTCGAGACCACAACGGTGGACAGGAAGCACATAAGAAATATTGAAAATGGGGAAGTAGAAAAATCTGCTGTTGCTGCTCGTGTTTGGTCAGAAAAACGTAATGTAAATTCGAACACCAAATTATTAAAACAATTAGAAAATAGGGAAGAACTCACCATTTGAAAAAGAATCTACATTCAGAAGAATAAAAATTCCTGCTAACGCGACCTAGTCTGGAGGTTCTTCGGCCAGCCGGAGGAGGGAGCTGATATCGACATCCAGAATCCACAACCTAAAACTCAAGCTGACGATGATATAGAGGATTATATCGAAACATGTTCAAATTGAACCAACATTATTTTGAGGTAAAATGTTCCCATTCTCAAAAAAAAAAAAAAATATCCTCCAGTTTTTTTATTCCCTTTTGCCAATTTGATAGTGTATCAAATTTCATTACAATAAATTAACATTAATCTCTCCCGCACTGGAACTAAATATATAAACAATAAAAAAATACTTATAGAACGATTTTTGTGGATTTGTTCTTTCTACTGTCATAAACAAGAGAAATAAATTGATAAATATCTTCAATTAGAACAGTTTTAATGAAATTAATTGTTAGCATCATAATTCATCGATTATATCGATATTTTCTTTTCAATGTCGCGCCTGTTCTAGCTCAATGCGGCACGGGTTCCTCATCTTAAATTTCAACAAAATGGACTTTAAATTACTTCTTACAACCGAAGGGGAAAAAATGGAGGATGTGCGGAATGAAATATAAAAATTCGAAAATAAGGATCACCCTAATACATATACATACAAAATGATATTCTGTGAATAAAATTGAATCCAATTTTTTAATAAATACTGTACTTGCATGTATAAATATTAATAATGATAATTTCCAGTGTCTAGCAGTAGGATCGATGAAATGTCATCTTAATTAAAGAAATATTTTCACGAGTAAATCCTCAATAGATCATTCCTTCGGTAAGAGCAAAAAAAAAAAAAAAAAAAGAAAGAAAGAAAGAGGTAATATATGAAATGCAACATACTGGTAAATAATCCTATTTTAGTTTGTTTACACCGTATGACGCAGAGAAAGCGCTGAGTTTAGGCACGTACACAGGGCAGTGGCGGAAGGGTGCGACTATTCGTCCTGTAGCCCTGAATGATCCTCCATTAACTGCCTTATGTAGAATAGGTGTTACTTCTGATGACAATCTTTTGACAAACGTAACAACATTATGCGTTTAATTCACTCTACTTGGAAATATTTCGCATTGCATCTTGATCCTACGGGATTGTAACTTAAAGAATTTTATAGGCCTATGCGTTATTTATGTAAACATTCTCAACTGAGTTTTTATGTACAGTAAGGTGTAGACAAGCGCGTAAAACACCCCACTAGTAAATTGTCTATAGTGAATTATGGAATCATTTGTATCTACTAAGTACTCTAAACTCCATCGCGCGACAAGCCGGCTGCTGGCCTCTCATCCACCTGTGTTAATCACAGTGGTAGACGATCATCCTGCCAATATAGGGGTGACATGTGGTCAGCATGTCGGGTCCCCAGTCGTTATATCTGGTTTTCTTAATCTGGAACCACCTATTTATTGTAGCTACCCAAATTCTTCACTATGCAGGAATGACATCGGTCCCAAACTGGCCGAAATTCCATGAAAAATTTTCTTCCCCATGGAAACTCGAACCAGCGAAATTACGTAGCTCTGTGCCAAACCATATTGCCTTATCCACTCGTCTCGGGACACCAAATTTCTCTGCTATGTTTAAATTAAATTGAAAATATAGAGAAAAAACGAAACAATTTAACACGCAGAATCTCCTGAGGATGTCTACCGCAGTAGTAGACGAAACGTCGAGTTTTAATAAAACCAGACCACGGCCATTTAGCCCGAAAGACATAACATACATGAATAAAAATACCTGCCGTGAAAGTCTACATTTTTACATAATAATAATAATAATAATAATAATAATAATAATAATAATAATAATAATAATAATAATAATAATAATAATAATAATAATAATAATAATAATAATATTAATAATAATATTAATAATAATAATAATAATAATAATAATAGGCCTACTTTATTTAAGCTGGCATATTTTAAATTTCTGAACTTCCTAGAAAACTGCATTAAAAATAAGAACAAGAATTAGAGATATTGTTTCAACTCATATATTATAAAATTAGCTTATATTTTAGCACTGTTATTGTTATTAATGTATTACTATTAATATATTACCATTAATACTATCATTATCATAACTAACTCAGTGGCCACTATCGAAACCGTACGTTCATGGCCGCGCGGACATAAGCTCTCCATACATCCCTATCCTGAGCTAATGTTTTCCAATCAGTCCCTGTATAATGTACTTCCCTCAAATCATAGTTAATGTTACTCTCCCATTTCATTCTTGGTCTACCAACTGGCCTTTTTCCCTCTGGTTTTCCTACAAGAGGCTTCCATACGTCTTTAATTCCCTATTCGTGACACATGTCCTACCAATCGCACTGTTCTCATTATATTTGACTTCCTATAAAGACCATGTATTTCACTGTTAAAAGTAGTCTTCTCCATTCACCTGTCAGATCATCTCTTTTTGGTCCAAAAATTTCCCTAAGAACTTTATTCTCAAATACTGGTAATCTCCTTTCCTCACTTAAAGTAAGATACTATCTTATCATTATTATTGTAATAATTATTTTTGTAAGAAGATGTTAATTATAAAATTGGTACCTGGTAAGTCAGTCGTCCTCAACTACGTAAATTATTAAACTTCAAGTTATTCCAATATGGAGGCCTTTATTATTGTTGTTACTGTTATTATTGTTGTGAATGACATGCACAAAGGTATTAAACATAGGCACAATTCTGCAAATGCGTGCTATTATACATTACAGAGCATCTTGACGTCGCAACTCCTTTCAAAAAACCTTAAGCTGAAAATATATAAACTATTATTCTACCAGTTATATTATATGGATGCGAAACGTGGACTCTTACTTTAAGGGAAGAAAGGAGATTACCAGTATTTGAGAATAAAGTTCTTAGAAAAATGTTTGGACCAAAGACAGATGAACAGAAAGGTGAATGGAGAAGATTACATAACAGTGAACTGCATAGTCTTTATAGGAAACCAGATATACTATGAACAGTTACGTCTCGTAGACTGCGATAGGCAGTACATGTGACACGAATGGGGAATGAAAGACGTGCATGGAAGCTTCTTGTGGGAAAACCAGAGGAAAAAAGCCCAGTTGGTAGACTAAGAATGAGGTGGCAGAATAACATCAAATATTATTTGAGGGAAGTAGGGGATGATTGGAAAATATTAGTTCAGGATAGGGATGTATGGAGAGTTTAAGTGCGCGGCCATGAACCTCCGGGTTCGATAGTGCCAGTGAGTTAGTTAGTTACTATTGTTGTATGTTTTTATTTTATTGTTATTATTGTTATTTTATCATAATTATTATTATCATTATTTTTATTACTATTGCTATTATTATTATTATTGTTGTTATTATTATTATTATTATTTTATATTATCATTGTTATTATTATCATTATTATTGTTATTATTATTATTTATTATTATTATTATTATTATTTATTATTTGAATGTTAATATAAAATTTGCAATGTGACGTCTACGAATTAAATCACAAACGTGAAAGAGGCAGACGTGCCGATGTCTTGGGACGAGGTCGATGGCAATAAGAATCAAATGGTGATGTGAATACTGTATGTGGACACAGCTCTGGTCCACGTGCCAAGTAAAGCTTTGTGCCCTCGAACCCACTTACCTGCTTCCCTCTTTATCTTCAAGTTCATTACTCTCATATTCCATCCACTGCATCACTCTTGCCTTCTTCCATTTATATCGTAACAAGTCGGCCTTGATGGTCCCGAATTCACGGGCTTGATTTTATCTGAGACTTTTTACAGATGAAAAAAAAAACTTCCAACATGAAGTTATAATTAAGCTGTCGGTTGCATGTCAGTGATTTTAGGCACATAAAATAATAATATCGTCATCATCATCATCATCATCATCATCATGAACAAATCCGTTTTATGTCATGTGACCTGTGACAGTAAACCAAACGAAGATGGCCTTGACCTTTCCACCGATGTTTTGATCTTCCTTGGTCCCTATGTCCAGTTGGAGTATATTGAAACGCCAATTTTAAAAGTCTTTTTCTTTCCATTCTTCTCAGATTATTTTTTTCATTTTTACACGCTTTATATTAGCTTGACCTGTATCTATCTATCTATGTAACGGAATCTTTCAACGCGATTTTCACCCACTTAAAATCATTGGATCAACATGAAACTTTGTATACTAGGAAAGGACTCGTGGCAATACAATAATTTCATGTTTTTTTTTCTAACATGCTGGCCAGAATCATCAGAAAATAAAAAAAAGGTGTCTTTTTATCTATGTAACGGAATTTTTAACACGATTTTCATCCACTTAGAAACATTGGATCGACTTGAAACTTTGTATACTTGTAAAGGACACGCGACAATACAACATTTATATTTCCTAAAATCCTGGCCAGAATCATTAGAAAATCAAAGTAAGTGTCTTTGAATCTATGTAACGGAATTTTAAACACGATTTTCACCCACTTAGAAACATTGGATCGACTTGAAACTTTGTATACTTGTAAAGGACCCGTGACAATATAATATTTTCATATTTGTTTCTAACATCCTGCCCAGGATCGTCAGAAAAAAAGGGGTATTTGTATCTATGTTACGGAATTTTTAACACGATTTTCACCCACTTAGAAACATTAGATCGACTTGAAACTTTGTATACTTGTAAAGGACCCGTGACAATACAATAATTTCATATTTTGTTTCTAAAATCTCGACCAGAATCATCAGAAAATCAAAAAAATGAAAACTGTTATAATAGGTTGCGGACTTGTCGATATTTTAGTCAATCGTTGTAAGAGCTCAGTTGGTAGAGCGGTGAACTCTAGTGGTATATAATTTCTGTAATCCGTAGGTCGCTGGTTCAAATCCGGCTGGGAGGAATATTTTAGAAGAGTTATACTTTTAGCTCATACTACAATGGTATCGAATTTAAAGACATTTATATGTTTATCTTATTCTGTAAAATATTAAAACTAAAAAAAAAATAATAGTTTTAAAACTAAAACAGCACGCTTTATTAGAAGACCAAACTAAAAAATGAAATATAATTTCAATTTCCAACACGCTTGGGATAATATTAATGTGGCCAACAAAAAATCATCTCCAACACATATAGAATAAAACTAGAGTTATCAACAAAAAGAAAATAATTTTACCATCATAAGCGTGGGGTGCTTTTTATGATTTTTACATTTTCTTCTTAGAGACTTTACTTTTACCAATACCTGTTTATTATGAAATATATTAATTGATATAGAGCCCCCCACGCTTTTGATGGTAAAATTATTTTATTTTTGTTGATAACTCTAGTTTTATTCTATATGTGTTGGAGATGATTTTTTGTTGACCACATTAATTTTATCCCAAGCATGTTGGAAATTAAAATTATTTTTCATTTTTTTAGTTCGGTCTTCTAATGAAGCGTGTTGTTTTCGTTTTTTAAAACTATTATTTATTTTTTGTTGGTATCTTCCTATATCTTCATCTTAACTTGGTACTCCAAGTTTTTCTGTAATAACACTGGTCAACATGATTTTTGTCTCATGAGTACCAATAGTTGTACATAATGCAGTTTTTTTTATCGTGTTTTCAAATATGTATTCGGAATTTCTCCATCACCCACAGTTTTTTATTTCATTTTCAATTAATGGATTTGAATAATTATTTTTTAATAAACGTTTATTCGTCCATTTTTCCATTGTAAAATAAGACCAAATGAGCTAACTCAGGAGATTTCAGCTATGGAAAAGAGATATCAATGCAAATGGAATCCTAATATGCTGGCCGATTATTGTTGGATCATCAAGAGGGATGCTCCACAGGCGAAATATAGCAGAAAATCGTAATTTCTTTCTTTCTAGGTGAGTCCGTATGTTCGAATATTTTGTAGTTACGAACGTAGAAAATATTAAAGTGTTTAAAATTATAAATTCCTGTCTCTCGGAAACCTTGTGTGATGGAGAAAAACTGATATCATATTTGAATTCAGGAGAAAAACATTAATCCTCTCGATAATGGCTCTCGATGTTCGACGTTAATCAAATCTAATACATACTCGCAAAATTGAATCAATGTTTGTTTGTTCAGGAGATTCATATGATGTACATATTCTATAAGAGAGCTGTGATACTCAACTCCTACATCCTTAAAAATCGCACTTTGTAGTGAAAACGTGAAAAAAGTAGCTCTTTGGACGCTTAAATGGCTTACGCTGCCTAAACCATAACAAGTACACAGAAATCAATATCTTAAAAAGCTCTACAAAAAAGTCCGCGACAGCATATGTTTATCTCTTACGGATAACTCACAATAACAATTTTTGTCTTTCATTGATGCCAAGAAGATCGAGACAAGTACGTACGTACATTCCTGTGCAAACATATGCAGCAGATGGTGGATATTCTTTTATGGATAACTCACAATAACTGATTTTATTTTTTAACTCATTTATGCCAAGAAGATCGAGATAAGTAGATTCCCGGGCAACACCGGGTAATTAGTACGGGGAATCTTAAAATAATTACGATATACATTTAGGCCTATAATTATTTTTCCTTTCACTTATCCAACTAACATAAAAGCACAATAATTTTCATTTATTAAGGCGTGGCAGCGCCGGGTATTAGCTAGTATTTTTATAAAATTTAAAAATAAGAACAGTGTCAAAATATATTAATCGCAGATCTGAACGATAGTGTCAAACTTCTAGTATATCGGATTCAAAGGATCTTTTACATGACTATTTAACTCATATCGCAAATGGTAGTCAATTACCAATCACGTTTCAATGAATTCTGTTTTTCACCAATGATAGTCGTGTTTCACCTCGCTCTTTATCAGCTCCTGCTTTTGTGATAAAGAAAGCTCCTCCTTTTTTAATATTCTGAACAGGTTAGACCATTATTTTTCTCCAACAAATGCATTGAATATAGCAAATAATGAATAGATTCAGTGATTTTACTGAGTTGTTTATTCAAAATATAAATGATTAACCTATAATGTTGATTATAATAGTTTGATGTGTTTCATTATTTCTCCACTAGAGTGCATTCTTACTCGAGTTGCAGTGAATATACATAACCTCACATTTCTAATTTGTTTTCAAATATCGCCGTTTACATTAACTATATACATATTTTAAAACACCGGTAACTATGTTCAAATAATTATTTTTTAGTAAAGAGCTTAATTTTATTCGTTAAATAGTCCTAACAAATGCCACTCTTGATTTCCAAATTCTCTAGATAAATTCACTCCTCATTTCGTGAGTCGTGAATTTATCGATAATTTGGAAATCACTCGTGGCATTACTTATGATAAATGGACATTCGGAGACATTAAAGCTTTTTTGAGTGACATCGATATTGACTTTCAAATACGAAGAAGGAACAAGTATTTATGCAGATAGGACTGTGTGTCTACTTATCATCCAGTCTATGTTACGTAGTTAAACACAAGCAATGAATCAATAACACAATAACAGCATACGTCTAATACGAATGTCATTCTCATACATATTCTAACAAGAGATAAGATAAAGGACAGAATATCCAATGACCCCTATTGAACTGCTGTGATGGCTTTTTCTCCTTTCGCATGATCTATGTTGGAGAGTCATGACTAGCCGGTTCCAAGACAAATGTCCCGGTATTTTTTAATTATTGTTCCGAATTTTTTGATAAGAATAAATGTTATTCACAAATAAATGTTACACACAGAACTGACACCCGAATGAGCTAGCGTTCGTGCTCGGGTGTAGTTCTTCTTCTTCTTAAACTTAATTTGTAGGATTTTCATCCTGTTTATTTCCAAAATCACTCCTCGGAGGAAGACGTACTGGATGTACATTCACTGTCTATCCATCTCTTGGCAGGTCTTCCTCTTGTTCTTCTCCCGTCCATTGGTCTGTCTTCTTTAGCTCCTTTTGCAAGCCGGTTTTCTTCCATTCTTTCTATATGACTTTTCCAATATTTTCGTCTATCTATAATAAATTTGGTTATGTCTTGAATATGGCATTTGTCCCTAACTCTAGCGTTTGTCGTATTTTCTTTCCGTCTTTGATCCGAGGCTTGATCCTTGGGACTGCGAGCAATGTATAAGATACACCTTGAAGTGGGTTGCTAGCCCGTTTTCATGGCGGGTTTATTATTCGGGGTTTCCTCCCTAGGCTGATCGCCTTCACCCAGCTCCAGAGCTCAGCCTGTCCCGTTTTATTTCTGAGTTGTCTCTCCTAGATGGGTTTTCTTGCAGGACTAACGAACCACATCCGCCCGTTTGTCAATCTACAAGGCAGTAGATGTAGAGTTGCCTCTTCCGTCAGGTATACCGTACCGACGGACTCCTTCTCCGCTGTATCTGCCGTTGAGGTCTTCACCGTAACCCTGGCAAGGGGCCCTCACAAGGTACTATCAGCTGGGCAAGCTGAACCAAGGTTTTTTTACGAGGTGTTACTCCTCCGCCTCTCCCTTTTTCAACCCAAGCTTGGGACAGGCTAGTTCAGTTACATAAATAATAGGCTACATATAGAATATATTCATTAATCAAAGGGAGAGGGAAAACAAAATATGCAAATTTAGGAGGCAGTTTGAAGACATGAAATAAATTCTGGCACGTAAAAAATCAATAATACAAGGGAAATAAATAGACAAAACAATGCAGAATACATTAATATCAGACTGAAGAAGGTAATTAAAGACATTAGGAAATAATATAAAACAAAACAAATTTAGGAGAAATATTCAAAATGTCAATATACACTGTGACACAAATATAATTAATGCAAAGGAGAACGATACAAACAAAACAACATATAATTGATTAACACACACTGAATAAAATAATTAAATACATTAGGTAATAATATACTATACAGCAAAATAAATTTAGGAAAACATTTTGAAAATATAAAACCCACTCTAACATACGAAAAGAATTAATGCAGTGGAGAATGAGATATACAAAATAATATATAACAGATCAATACCAAACTCAATAAAGTAATTAAATACTTTAGGAAGCAACAATATAAACCAAACTACTCATTTGCCATTTTAAAATATTTAAATAATTAATAAAATATAATGTAATTAATTAGTTAATTAATGTGGGTTGCAATTTCGAACACTGTTATTATCATCATCGTCTTTCTGTTTTTCATATAGAATTCAAATTTTAATCTTTTTGAGTAAGTGCTACTGTGGCAGTCTTTTTGAGCATTCCTATATTTGTACCTAGGGATTCCATAGAAAACCAAGGTCCGAATAGTTGGTATCGGAACTTTCGCCAAATTTAGCATAGATTGTGAGGGCAGTGAGCCTACTCCTTTATTGATTGTATGTAATTACATTTAGTTTTTAAGCACATTACTCTTACATAATATCTTATTAAACTTTATATGTAACTAGCTAATACCCGGCGTGCGCTGTTACGCCTAAATAAATTTAAAATAATGTGCTTTTATGTTCAGTTGAATAAGTACATGTAAAAATAATTATAAATTTATAATTTTAGATACCCGTGCTGATTACCCGGCGTTGCTCGGGAATCTACTTATCCCGATCTTCTTGACATAAATGAGCTGAAATACGAAAATTGTGTTTTATGTTTAGTTAAATAAGTAGAAGGAAATATGTATATCGTAATTATTTTTAGATACACCGTGCTGTTTACCCGGCGTTGTCCGGGAATCTACTCATCCCAATCTTCTTCGTATAAATGAGCTGAAAGACGAAAATTAATGTACTTCTTATGATTAGTTGAATAAGTAAAATGAAAAATATTTATAAATGTAGACCTATACCGTAATTATTTTAAGATTTCCCGTGCTGATTACTCGGTTACCCGGGAATTTACTTATCTTGATATTCTTGACATAAATGAGCTAAAAGACAAAATTCGTTACGTGCTGCTATATTTGCACAGGAATCTGCGTACTTGTCTCCATCTTCTTGGCATCAATGAAAAACAAAGATAGTTATCGTGAGTTATCCGTAAGAGATAAACATATGCTGTCGCGGACGTTTTTGTAGAGCTTTTGAGATATTCAATTCTGTGTACATTAATGCTGTGTATTTGTTATGGTTTAGGCAGCGTAAGCCATTTAAGCGTCCAGAGAGCTACTTTTTTCACGTTTTCCACTACAAAGGGCGATTTTTAAGGGTGTAGGAGTTGAGTATCACAACTCTCTTATAGCCTATGTTCATCCCGGGAATCTCCTGAACATTTTGCAAAAAGCCCCATCACAATCGGATCATCTGTATGGCCGCGCATAAAGTACAAACAAACAAACAAACAAACATGCATACAAACAAACAAACATTAATTTTTATATATTAGATGTATCTCATTGTCCTAAATCACCCAGCATCGAGCCCATCACTCATCCGGGAAGGCTCTCCATGTTCATGTGTGGTCAAAAAAAGTACAGTGATACAGAGTATAACATTTCTCTCCTGACAGGTCGTGTCCGGTAAGGACCGGATAACATGGGATACTACAGAGAGAGATCTTAAAATAAGAAAAATAAACGAAAGAATATTTATCTTCTGTAGTTTATCCATGTTTTAACTTGACACATCTATCTGTACTTGTATTGTAAAGAGGTAAACAAACTCTAAGCTACTGTATTTAATTTACCGTTAAGTAAAACAAATTATTATAAAGAATTGAATTATATAAAATTCTTATCGGTAAAAATGGATATATACAAAAAATAATCATCAATAAGCTTGAAAAAGTTAATAAATTTAACACAACTAGAAAATGAAAATAATGTAAAGACAAATAAATGGGTTTCATTCACTTTTACAGGAAACGAAAAAATAAAACTGGTTAAACCAATAAAAACACAATCAAAAATAAAAATCGCATTTAAAACCAACAATAAACTAAATATTATTCCAAACAAAATAGCAGAAAATAATAAATATGAAAACAAAGGAGTTTATAAACTCAAGTGCAATAATTGTGACAATTTTTATATTGACAGAACAACCAAAAATGTTAACACTAAATTCGGTGAACATTTTAAGGACTTTATTAACAGCGAGGGAAAATCAAGCTTTGCCAAGCATTGTAATAGAATCAGGTTATCAGTTCAACATAATAGATAGTACAATGTAAATCTTGCACTGAGAAAATATTAACTACAAAATCAACATCATAGAAGGTGTCTAAATCTTAAAAGAAGCAAAGGACAAAAACATGTTGAACGAAACACATCAAACAACCTGAACCCGCTGTATAAAATCTAATAAAACCTTCAGTTACATTGTAGATGCTGATTATGGAAGACTGTCTTCCGAAAGGTCTGCATTTTTAATTGTTGGCCAAGTGGTATAAACATAAGTTTATTTCAGTTGAGAACGACCGATAAAAGAACTATGAATTTTATAATTTCAATATTGTAATCATCAACCTGGACGGTGTCTTACTGTGAATTATAAAAGTATAATTAGTGAGTGCAATGGTTAATGGCGTATGAAGGCGGTGTATTTTGAATCTGTTTATTCAGGAAAGTGTCATTGTATTGGATTCTTTGGACCCTTTACATATCAGACATCACCCCATGAGGTGACATTCCATAAAACAGCAAAATCGGGTCGTAAATTCGATTTCCTGAGGAATTTGCTAAGTTAATCCAGTTCCTGCGTGACGGACTTCTGATTCTAACTCTAGCAACATGTAGTTTATCGTCTCTAGTTCTTTACTTGGACCCCGACCTGAAATATCTATTGCGCTATTCCAGTATAGTATGGGGGAATGGAATGAAGTCTAATCTACAGTGTTATGTGACTTGTATTACTCGACTAAGTACTCTGCGCAGGCGGAAAATATGTTAACTAACATGCTGTCTTTCTCTCTCTTACTGTGTTACCACTTCCTGTCGTCTGCATATGTTCTTTGTCTGGCAGATAGAGAGCTGACAAATACTACGGATTTTAATGGTCTGTCCTTCTAGGCGGTCATTGGCAAAATTAGTAATTTGACAACCCTGTTACTATTAGGGTTACATGTAGGAATGGGCTGTCCCTTCTCATTATATGTTGCCACTTGTGATTTATTGTGAGGCTGGTAACGGAGAGACGACAAATACTGTGATTTTAAATGTCCCGACCGCTTGAGCGTTCCGTGCTTAAATGACTAATTTGATAACCATGTTAAAATCTTTCACATGTGTTTAGGGATTTTCCGCCTACGCTTAAAATTGAACCATTTCGGTACTTGATTGGATGTACAGTCTTCTCCTACATCCCTTCCAGAAATTCAGTAGTTCGGCGACACTAGCACTAAAACTCTTCCCCTCCGCCCGTGCGAAGTTAACTTGGTGGTATAATATGTTGTCTACCGGGTCCGGCACACCAGTTTCTTCTCTCATGACCCATACAGCCATTTTTTGTTTGGATCTGTGGCCGCGAGGAGGGACTACATTCCTCCCATTGCCCCTTCTGCTTTTTTTATTATTCAGTCTTCGAGTCATGAGCCAACACCCTAGTGGCCATCCCTACCAGATACCCGCAATCACAGATCTTCAACGCCTGTGGGTGCCAATCAAACTGTTTTTCCTAACATGACATGAGATGAAAGGTGATAAGAAATGAATGAATTAGAAATGAATGACATATAGAGATAATTGAGAGTGTTGGTGGGATGGAATTCGTGAAACGGTATTACCCGAAGAAAAACCCGAAAAACCCACTAGATCCCGCAGTCACATATTTTCGACACCAATGTGTGCAACCAAACTATTTTTCCTAACATGAAACGAGATCAAGTGATTGAATGAGAAATGAAATGACAGAAACGGAGGATGGAGAATGTTGGTGGGATGAAATTTGAGAAACAGGATAACCCCGAGAAAAGCCAAAAAAAAAAAAAAAACTAGATCCTCGTAATCACAAATTTTCAACACCTATTTTTAATGGAATTTCGGCCAGTAATGGACCGGTATCCACCCACTATCGTACGAAATTTGGGTAGCTAAAATAATTAGCGGCTGCAGGTTGAGAAAACCAGGACCCGAAAATCTAGCCACATGATAACCCTGTACTAACTGGATGATCGTCCCTCTTTCTGATTAATACATGTGGATGTGAGAACATTATACGGCTGGTAAGCCAAGCACCTTCTAAACCTGTCTCCCCATGGGATATAGGCCAATAATAGGCCTATATAATGGCTGGATGTTTAATAATTAGAGTCCGGATGTTAGGCAGTTAAAAAGTTCAAAATAGGCAGGCAAAAAGGCACTAAAATCATTAATATAGGCACTCAAAATATCAAAATAGGCTCTTGCAGAGAGCGGACTACAGCATAAAATTTTACAGCATTGCGTAAAGAATACAAACATATGCTATCAATAGCATACGAAGATATCAGAGATGATTTTGGAAATTGTTTTGCCTTTTTACAAAGAGCATACTTATGTTTTGCAGTGTGTACGTGCTGCGAAACATAGCACTTCTTCGCGCAATTCACTGAAATTCTACACACTTTGCAAAACAAAGTCACTTGAGAATATTTCCGCACCAAATTCTTTCACGAAATTGGTCAGTTTGTCTTTTACTGTTTTCTTGTTGTCCGTTCTTTAGGCATCGTGAAACAACTGTTCTAATAGTAAAAAAATCCACATACACTTGTCCCACAACTTTGTATTTGAAGCACCTGTCTGTGAACGAGGACTACAGACTGAATTCACTGTTATCAACATACAAACAATAGATATGTGTCATGAAGTTTGTCCATTTCAATTAATTTCATTGAAATACTAAGTTAATATCGAGAAAAAAATTACAAATTGGCATTTATAGGCATTATAAGCTGGATTAGGCATTTATAGGTAAAATTAACTTCATGGAAAACAATTCTAGGGTCGTCGGTATGAACTTATATGAAGTCACTTTTACAATATCTATAATAAATAAGCAGTTTTTCTGGGTGAGGTTTTTATCGGGAGTTTTCCTCACCTGTAAGACAATTGTCAGGAAAACATTAAGGCCCAAACGGTCCCCGAAATCATATGGCCATCATCATCATCATCATCCTTCACCGGTGTGGAAAGCAACGCGAAGCTACCACACCTACAATTCCCTAGTAAAGCTGCAAGCATAGAATGAAAATGCTATGATTTCGGTGAAGGACCTGCCTTCGGGCAGAGTTACTATGGATGGATAATAAATAACTGGAGGCATTTTCCCTAACATCCGGTATCTAGTAATAATCATTGCATAATTTTAAGAATAGTAAAAGCCTTGCGAAGGATGACATGTTGATACAGATTCGTTGTTTATTGGCTGGGGAATGAAATATGCATTTTAATATGCGAGGTCAAGCATAACATTCCTTAAGATATGCCCTTTGCCTTATTCATGATGTTTAACTAAGTGTAATGTTAAATTCATTCACCTTTAACCTCTGCCTGTCGAGTTTATTATTGTCGCAGAGAGCAGTAGTCACAGCTGTTTCTCTCATTAAAAATATCATTTTGGTGGACGGCGGAAACTGGCCAACGTCACAGGGCCGGGAGGGGAAACGTTGAGTTCATAGACTCGCATCCTTGTCCCAAAACATCAAGCAATCAAGTTGGTGTTATTTCATCGTCAAACCGAGGGTTTATTTGTGCAGCTATTGATTTTCTTATTAACAAACTAGCTCTCTAGAGCTATGAACCCGTAGGTTCATGGCTGCGCGGATATAATATTTCCATATATCCTTATTCTCAGCTATTGTTTTCCAATCATCGCCTGCATATTCTTCTTTGCTCAAATCATGGTTAATATTTTTCTCCCACCCAGTTTTTGACCTACCTACTGGGCGCTTCCCCTCTTTTTTTTCCTACAAGGAGTTTCCATGCCCCTGTTTCATTCCCTATTCCTGTCACATGTCCTGCTGATCGCAGTCTACGAGACTTAACTATTCTTATAATGATATCTGGTTTTTCATGAAGGCCATGTAGCTCACTGTTACGTAGTCTTTAGCATTCACCTGTCTACTCATCACTCTTTGGTTCAGAATTGTTCTTAAGAACGTTATTCTCAAATATTCGTAATAATTTCTCCTCCCATAAAGTAAGAGTACATGTTTCGCATCCATATAATACAGTGAGATTCACTCGACTTGCTGCCACTACGGTGGACACTGCGAGGGTAGCGCGAGTTGATGACTCATTGCTTGCAATCACTTTTCCCGCTATCGGCCGCAGGTTGAGTGAAACTCGCTGTATAAATGGGTGAAATGATTTTCTTAATACGGTTCAATATTTAGTTTATTAGCAAATTCCGCAAGAATGTAGGTACTTGAGTTCTACCCGTGAAAATATTTTTAAAAAGTACCAAAAATTAATATGAATATATGTAAGAGGGGCTCAGAGGTAAACTTGACAATGCAATCTTTTTTTTTTAAGAATTTGAGTTAGTTCCATATTTTGAAACTTCATGTGGGCATCTATTGTATAAAAATTCCAGAAAACGGTAATACGTACATATGGAGTTTTGTGTGTGTGTGTGTGTGTGTGTATGGTCTTTAAACTCTATCGGCACCAATATTTATTTTTTTCGCAACAAAACACGTCATACATAATAATAAAATAATAAAAGTAAGATTTAGTTCGTTAACCAGCAAACTCAGACAATTGGGAATGGGGATTAACTGGAAGCGAAAATTTTAAAATCGCTCTAGCTGCTGCGCGATTTTCGTTTTTTACGACGAAACTCGGTGTATGCCATTGAAATAAAAATAAAAAAACTTTCTCAGCGTAATCGGAACATCATAACTGGGGTTTGTCTGAACCCCGAAATTTCGTGGGAACATATCCAACGATCTAGGAGTCCAAATTTTCGTTTTCATGCAACGAAACTTGGCATATACGATTTAATTATGGAAAGAAAGACTCTGAAACTCAATGTGTAACTTCTCTACACTAGTTCTGTGTAATAAACTTTAAGAATTAGACTTGCTGAGGAATTAAATTAGTATACGGCGCTCCTGCGACACGGAATATCTTGTTATATCCTCACTCTTGGCTTTCATTGCCTTCCACCCACTCTTCTAATGTCTGCACTATATCCATGTAAACCTCAGGAACTGTCTACCACAAGATATTAGGTGTTGTCGAATACAGCTCTTGAAAAATGTACATCAATATCTTTGTTTTGTAATTGGTCTCTCAGCAGACTGGTTGGTGGATTCTGTTCTATTCGTTCCCTTTTAATATCGATGTAAGTATTTACCCATATCATATTCACTTTCCTTACAAGGGAACTGTTAACCATTTCATGCTGAAATTTACCTTGAAATTTCTCCCAGAGAAGCGTTGTGACGTACCAAGGCAGTGTCCAAAATAGTATCTGCCGTTTTGAATTGCAAGGCACAGAATCAAAGCCAGAATCCAGCATGTCAAAACTGTATGGAGCAGATGGACTCCCTGCATTAGTAAGAGCGGGGTGAAGTTAGATGTGACGCGGCGTGGTCGGCAGATAGTGAGGGTTATCCAATCTATCAATTCAGGAGTTTTATTGCTACTTCTTGTTCTTCTTACTTCCAAGTATTAGGCCAAGGTCTGTTATGATCCTATAGATAATTTTCCCTCCACCGTTTCATAGGACGACACAGAGATCTTCGTCCTCTTGGTATATAATTATAAACAGCTTTGGGGATCCAATTTGAACTCATTCTTTCAAGATGGTGTTTCCAATTTATTTGGTACTATTTAATATAGGCCTATTCCAAAATTGGCGTAGTCTTCAATTCTTTTAAGATATCGGTGTTCCTGCTTCTCTATAATTTATATGAAAGATGTTGCTCTAGATTTGAATGCCTTGCAGTTAAAAACGCAGATAGTGTTTTGGACACAGCCTCGGTATATCATAAAGCTTCTCTGGAAGAAATTTTAAGGTAGGTTTGGGCATGCAATGGTCGACAGTTCCCTTGTTAGTATGAAGAGTAATTTTATTTATCTAGATCTTTTTCGTCAGAAATATTGCTTTGATATCATCAAGATAAGTATTGATGTTGGACGTGGTGGTCTAGTGTTTGACATGCTAACTCTGCTTCAGAAGTTGAAGGTTTTAAAATCAGCCGGTATCGATTTTTACGGGCATATGAATCCTAAACAGCATTTCCTTCGGAAGAAAAGTAAAGCCTTGTGTCTCTTCTCGTTAATTAACGGCACGTAAAATAAACTCACACATGTGGGATATGTATATTGATAAGTAGAGACCGGATTATATGCAACGTAACAAACTCGAAAGCTCGAAATATGCATGCAAATATGCATGAAAAATGCTTAAAATATGCATGAAAATGCTTAAAATATGCATGAAAATGCTTAAAATATGCATGAAAAATGTCAATATATGCAATAAAAAATAATAGAAAACATAATTATTATTAATTAATAAAAATAAAACTTAGTTTTATTTGATTTTCATATTTATTAAGATATAATTCAGTGATAGTTGTTTCGCTACACTGTAACTTCTGTTAAAAAAATATTAATTGTGTTATTATAGTACATATCAACTGATCTAAGCAACAATACAACAATAATTTATTTTTTTTTTAATTTAACAAAGGCGATTCATTCAAATCAAGTTGAGAATTTAACAGTTTATTACTACTTTTCATTTTATTTATTTCTACAGCCTCCAAACGGTCCAACTTCTTACCTTATCACAAACATGTAAAATTTCAAAATTTGGATCGAAACAATGATTAAATTGGAATAGGTGGTTAGCACATTTTGAATATTCTAAATTTCTGATATGTGCTCTCATGTGTTCCTTTATCCGAGAGATAAAAGGTCTACCAGTTTGTCCTATATAGACATTGTCACATGTGCCTCACTTCAATTTATATACACCTGACAATTTTTTAATTTTGGTTTTATTGTTTTTTATTATATTTTGTAAAGTTTTGCTAGTTTTAAATGCCACATTAATGTTCAACTTTTTAAAGTGTTTAGATATTTTATTTGAAAGTGGGCCTATGTATTACATTATGACATATTTCTTTGTTTTTAATGTTTTTAATAATTATTACTTTATTAGATAGTTTATTTCTAAATTAACATAATTATTAGTACTTTTATCATATTTTCATTAATATTAGCAAGTATCACTGATAAAAGGTAAATTATCAATCAGTATCAGGCAAAAGTATTGTTCACATATTAAAATGTTTTACATTTTGCTACTATTGTAAATAGAAACGATCAGGTACTGTTCCAAATATTCGGTAGTAAGGTTGTGTCTTCGATCGCTCAAAATACGTTTATAAACAGAAATGGACCGTTCTACGTCAACTGAATTAATTGGGCAGTATTTGTATTTGGGTGCTGTTTTGACACTTATTATTTCTGGCAAAAGCTCGCTTGTCCCATATATAAAACTATTAATTTGATACGAAGGTTTAAAGCCTGGGTTATCGTTCAAAATATTTTCAAACTTTTCCTTAAGTTTGCTTGGGAATACGTCCGGCAATAAGCAGTTCAGTTGTCGGATTTTATCCATTAACTCAATAGAATCAATCAACGCCAAACCTTGAGTTTAATAGTTGCAGGTATATGGAAAAAAATGAGTGCTAATCACAACCATTTTTTTAAATACTGGAATGGTTCAATGCTTCCATGCACTGACAAACTGCCAAAGCCTATGCACTAGCAAAATCGTTCACTACACTTTTTATAACCTCGAAAATTTAATTGTAAAACAACACAGATTTTTAAAGTGGTGTAAATATAGCGCCAATATATGCGTTATCACTAGTTTTTAGTTAAGTAGTAGTAATAGGAATTTATTGTACTAAAAGTAAGGTATTTACAATATTATTTACAAATATGGGTCGCACGGTCAGTAAGCCGTACGTGCTGTTGACAGTCCGTTACAATAAGTTAATGTTTGGTAATATGTAAAGAAAAACAAAAAGATAACAATAATATTACAATTACATATAGGAAACACAATAATATAACAATTACATAATAATACAATAACACTATACATTAATTAAGTTATGTATAATTATTAAGAATTAATGGTATTGCATTTTGATAACATGTATTTATTCATGAATAGGTGTTGTTCTTATTTTCCGCGTTTTGTCCAGAAATTTACCCAAGTTTGTCCAATTTTCTGGATTTACCATTAACTCGTAGCATGCCAGTTAAAATATGCAATAACAGGTGAAAAGGTCTAAATATGCAAATACATATACAACATGCAAATGCATATAATCCGGTCTCTATTGGTAAGCAAGTCGGTCCCAGTTACCAAATGGTTACCATCCTCGCTTCTGGTTCTGAGGTTCACGGCTTCAAACCCGGCTGGAGTCAATGGATTTTGAGGGCCGTAAGAATCCTGAGAATGTCTTCCTGTGAATGGAAGTAAATCCGTTTCATAAATTTACGACACGTAAAAGAACCTAAAGTATAAAATAAGATCCCTCTGATAAAAAATTGTCTATCCTTTCAAGCCCAGATTTGAATTGAAAATTACTTAAGTTGTTTAAGAGCGCCTTAAAATATAAATCTAACCGATAAGAATTCATGTCTGCAGACAGCGCAGTTTTAAAAGTCGAATAACAAGGAAGACAGGAAATAGAAGCTTACATAACAATAATGTCACCGGGGGTCGAACACGTAATCTTGAACTTGGATGACGTAGTGCGGAGTTCATAGCCACCAAAGTTGATTGTCCCTTTAAACTCTCAACATAATATTAATAAAAGATGGTGTGTTCATTCTAACAACATCAGAAAATCCTCATTTACAAAGGTTGTTTGAAGTTCACGACAATAATGCTGCAAGTGCAACGACTTTTTAAGCTATGTGTCTTTCCTCACTTTAGGTCACCTTGACTCCTAATCGATCATTTCCGGCTTCCAGTGTCCAAATCATTCAATTTATTTACTTATTACTTATTCAAGTAATTAAATTACGTAGAAAAGGAAATTCCTCGAGCAGAATTAATAATTTAAACATGTCTTACAATGCAATATATATATATATATATATATATATATATATTTTTCTGTACCCAAAATCACTTAATATATCGATCCATCTTGTAGTCCTTTCCTTCATGGGTAGCAGCGAGAGAAGAAAAAAAAGCTAATATTTCAGACAAATATCCATTTGAGAATATTTTCACAGATTATTGGAGTTAACTTAGTTCAGCTTATTTACACGAGTGATTAGGATATTATGTTTGTTAAGATACGTTAGAAGCGTTAGATCTGAAGGTAGGTTACTTTTACCTCTTCCGAGCAAGTTCCAGTTGTAATGTAAACAAACCTGATGTATGACTGAATTTTAATTGGTCAAGTAATGGTATCTCCTTTAAGCGCGTATGAAAATACAGTTCCCTCTCTAATACGCAAAGTAAAATAAATTGAAATCAATAACATTTCTTGGCCCGAAGACAACATGCGTATGTGAAGAAAAATGTGAAATATACCATGTCCAAACATGTAAAAAAAGAACAAAAACAATTAAAGACTACGCAAGACAATGCTAAAATATTAGTCATTACGCAAAACATTGTTAAATACTGTATTAAAAGTATCACCTTTGCACATTTGTGCGCAATCCATTTATATAAAATAAAATAAATAAATATAATAAGCACATTTATTATCTAGCACATATCTATAAGCTACGAGTACGTGGTAGAATCTTAAAATATATTACAATTTTAATGCAGTGAACAAGCATTGTTTATTTTTACGCAAGCGCAGATCAGAATACGTTGGAATTTCAACTGTTTTAAAATGACAAAATTTCTGTAGAATTTCTTAAGCATTGTAAAGCAAAGTATTTGAAAAGCGGACAGAAACAAATTATTTTGAATATTTTGAAACAGTTTAGTGAAAAATATCCCACATTAACCATTGAGGACATGGGAAAAATAACGAGTGAATTTACAGGTGAATCAGCAGGGAACATAAATTCTACTCATAATGAAATTGAAGGGCCTACCTGAAAATAAAGGTTATCTATTGACACCATGAAAAAAGCATAAACGCCTAATTAGTTAGGCCAATATATAATTTTGTCATAAAGTAAAGTATACCCACTACAGGCCTCAGGAGGCCCTTGGGGTAGTAGGAGGTTAAGGCTCCCACTTTTTCTAGACAATCGGCGCTTTATGTCAGCCGGGTTGTCAGCCCTGCGTGACGGCCGCCTTTAACCCCAGAACAAGCCTCTGGTACTCATTTCCGTTAGAGGCTGAGTCGACCCCATGGCCATAGTGTCGCCAGAAGGTTTGGGTCAGTTTAAAAATCCTGGCCCCACCGGCACTTGAACACTCGACCTTCCGGCTTGTAGCGCAATGCATCAACCACGGCGATTTTATCATAAGTAATAAATGGAGGAAGTACCTAATTATTGGTACCATCTTATGTTGTATTCAATCTTATTTCCCGTAAAATACAATGCTATATAAGAACAATATTTCTTTCGTAACAATTAGGTCATATGGCGGTTAAAATTAGTGCCACATTTCCCCCAATAGGCGGAGTCGGCGGAGTAATATATTATGAATGTTTGTTTACAGTACAACTGGAACTTAGCTCGGAATTATTATAAAATCTACAATACATAATCGTCTCTTCATTGCTAATTACTTTTTTACATGTGTTTGTAGTTCCTACTTCATATTATTGTTGACTATTTAACTCATGCCCCAAATGGGAGTCAATGACCAATCACATTTCAATAATTTTTATTTACAACTAATCACAGTCGTGTTTCGCTTAAAATTTACCAACTAAAGTTTATCATAGTAAAGAAAGTACCTCCATTTTAACATTCTGAATAGGTCATAGCATTATTTTGCAGTGACTGGCCCTCTACGAAATACGGCTACCAGATTGTATATATAGTGCATGAATGTCAGCAGAAAGCGCATGCGATAGATAATATAAAAACATTTGTAACAATTGATTATACCACAAAAAAAGAAAACGCTGTTTGCACTTTCTTAAATTATTTTCCAGGGAATGACGTTGCAGAAAAATATAACTGACATATTTACATCATAGGACATCAAGTGAATTAATACCTATAACGTTGGTTATAAATTTCTCCACTAGGGAGCATTCTTACAATATTGCGATCTTTTGCCAATAAATAATATTATGATCCGCTTGCAGTGATGAACAAAGGAAGGAAATGAAGCGTACCAATCGTTTCTCATTTGTTTTCAAACATCGCCGTTTACATTAAATATATACGTAAATATTTTAAAATAACTATAGTTAAATAATGATTTGTGGGTAAACAGCTTAATTTTATTCGTTAAATAGTCCTAACAAATGCCACTCTTTATTTCCAAATTCTCTACATAAATTGGAAATCACTTATGATTAATCACTAATTACTTATGATTATGTATTACATTGTACAACTCAATTGTATTAATCAGCTGTTGGTATTTGGTGACGATGTGGTAACAGTGAGAATATGGTACTTAAAGTAAATGATAAAACTAAATCGGTACATGGCTACACACATATAAATAAATAAATGGGAATGCGACACTTAAATGAGGGAAATTTTGAAAATGTTGCGCAACTCAAATACCTAGCAACAATAATGACAAAGAAGAATGTGATGAAGAAAGAAGTTAAACATAGGCACAACTCTGGAAACACATGCTATTATGCATTACAAGAATTCTTAAAGAACTCGCAAGTTCATGGCCGCACGGACATGGGCTATATAGGCTACTCTCAACACATCCATATTTTGAGCTAATATTTTCTAATCAATCCATGCTAAATCTAATATATAAAAATCAATGTTTGTTTGTTTGTATGTCTGTTTGTTTGTTTGTTTGTTTGTTACTTTATGCGCGGCCATACCGTTGATCCAATTTTGATGGGTTTTTTGCAAAATGTTCAGACGATTCCCAGGATGAATATAGGCTATAAGAGAGTTGTGATACTCAACTCCTACACCCTTAAAAATCACCCTTTGTAGTGAAAAACAATCCTTTATTGACGCTTAAATGGCTTGCGCTGCCTAAATAATAACTAATATACAAAATTAATTTACACAGAATTGAATATCTTAAAACATTCTACAAAAACGTGTGCGACAGCATATGTTTATCTTTTACAGATAACACACATTAGCCATTTTTATGTTTTATTGATGCCAAGGAGATGGGGATAAGTAGATTTTCGGGCAAGCATGTGCTGCCATACCATTCATCCGATTGTCATGGGCTTTTTGCAAAATGTTCAGGATTTACCCGGGAAGATTGCAGGTTATAAAGGAGTTTTATAGCTCAAGCCCTTCACCCTTATAAATCACCTTCTGTAGTGAAAACAACGTGAAAAAATGTCGCTTTTTGTAAGATTAAAAGGCTTTCGCTGCCTAAACCATAACAAATACACAAAGTTATTGTACACAGAATAGAATATCTAAAAAACCTCTACAGAGAAGTTTGCGACAGTATATGTTTATCTTTTAAGGATAACTCAAAATAACGCACCTGCAGACGGAACTGAAACTTTCGTGGGGAAGGGAGAAATATATTGACTCTTTGGATGGGGATGATAAAAGTGCTATTGCATGGTTTCATTTGGGGGGATGGATGGCCCATAATTTAACAAATGAGGAAGGCATTAAACTATGCCCACTATGCGATGACCATGAAAACTGGCAGCATATTATAGCATTCTGTAGAGAGACAGAACAACTTAGATTACAGATGCTGCCGGAGAGATTTCTCAGGTCGGATCGAGGGAGAGTGGCGTGTTGGGATCTTTTAGGACGGATCGAGAGTGAATCAAAAACGTGCAAATTTTTGGGTACAGTAAGAAAATTGAGATATAACAAAATTGTAGCTTAAGGATATATGTATTAACAATAAGAAGAATCTCAATATGGTCTTTGTTTTCGATCTTTAATCATGTTATATAATAAGTAGGTCTGATAAGTTGAATAGTCTGATAGTGCACTTAATGTCTGCAGGGACGGGGGGAGGGGGGTATGAGCGTGCGGTGTGTATATGTGTGGGGGTGTGTGGGTGTATGTGTGTGTGCTTTTTTTTCTAATTTGTTTTCTAGCATTTTTTTTAATATTAATGTACGGAATGTGGATGAATGTAGATAAGTATTATTTTGATTTAGTGCAGACATAGATTTTACTTATATGTAGCCTGTTATTGTTTTTTGATACAGGTGTATTTGTAGGTATTTGTTTATATTATTAGTTTTATTTTTTTATTCGTGGAAAAATAATGCACGTACGGCCAAGCAGGCCCGTGCGCAATGTAAATGCATATGTATTTTCTTTATTCTGAAAAAAAAGGCAATAAATTCCATATTCTATTGTCTTTCTGCTCATTTATACCAAGTACATCGGGATGCGTAGATTCCCGGCAACGCCGGGTAATTAGCACGAAGTATCTAAAAATAATTATATAAATTCATATTTATTTTTTCCTTTCATTTATTCAACTAGTCCACCGCTGTGGTCTCGAGGTAGCGTGCTGCCTTGTCACGCAACGGGCCCGGGTTCGATCCCCGGTCGGGGCAGTTTTTCTGGATGAGGTTTTTACCGGGGTTTTTCCTCACCTGTAAGACAAATGTCAGGAAAACTTTAAGGCCCAAACGGTCCCCGAAATTATATGGCCATCATCATCATCCTTATCATTTTCATCATCATCCTCATCCTTCACCGGTGTGGAAAGCAACAGGAAGCTACCACACATACAATTCCCTAGTAAAGCTGCAAGCATAGCATGAAAATGCTATGGTTGCAGTGAAGGACCTGCATTCGGGCAGAATTACTATGGATGGATGGATTATTGAACTAAATGCAAAAACACGTTATTATTTATTTAGATGTAACAGCGCACGCCGGGTATTAGCTAGTAGATAAATGATCAGTACTATTATACTCTCGAAAAAACCACTAGTCCACCGGGACCGATCCTCCTTTTTGTGTTGTTAATTTTCATTAATGGAATTTATTATTCTGGTTTAAGGGTCGGTTTCACCAACAGAAGTAACTGTATTACTGCAGTTTAAGCTATGCATTATACATGGGGAAAACTGGCGTAATACAGAACCTCTGTTGGTGAAACCGACCCTAAATGAAGTCCATTCCACATGAACTCAATAAAATATAACAAAAGTTAGCTGCAGTAACCTCAATGAAAAACAAGTTTATTGTTCTTCTTTGAAAAGATAATTAATTTAAATGCATACAGTGTGATATTAAGATATGTAAAAGCGAAGCACCGTAATGTAAGAATGCATAATGTAGCTCTGTATTCGGTTTGACGTCAAACTCGTGTGTCACATGTAGATCAAAGTCTTATCAAGTATTACCAAAGCGCTTTTACTTTTTCCTCCTAGTTGAATTAGGACGTTCTAAAGTTTGTCGCAGATTTATTATGTAATTGACACAATCAAAATGGAAAGTGACCGTGAAAAAAAGTTATGAGAAAATAATAAAAAGGCTGTATAGCATTCTTTATTCTATCAGTTATATTATTGCGAAACATGAACTCCAACCTCGAGAGAAGAGAAAATATTCGAGTGTGAGAATAAGGTTCTTTAGATAAAACAACGGCTGTCCCTGTCCTTTTGTATGGGAGTGAATCTTGGATTACCACTACCAAACGATCCGATTGAGGGTATTTCCACTTTTTCAGCGGTTGCCCTTTTACCAGCCGGCTGCTAGCCCTTCACATCCACATGTGTCAATCACAGAGGTAGATGATCAACAGCCAGTGTAGGGGTGACATGTGGTTAGCATGTCGAGTCCCCCAGCCGTTATAGCTGGTTCCTCAACCTGGAGCCGCTACTTATTGTGGCTACCCAATTGCCTCACGATGCTGGGTGGGCACCGGTCCCATACTGGCAGAAATACCATGAGAAAATTTCTTCCCCCATGGAGACTCGAACCAGCGCAAGTCCCGTAGCTCTGCGCCAAGGCTTCCTACCTTAACCGCTCGGCTACGGCGCAAACAAGAAAGTAAAATCCAAGCAGCCGAGATGATATATTTAAGAAGAGTAAAAGGCTGCACTAGAATGGACCAGATAAGAAACGAGGATATCCGTGAAGAACTGCAGATCTACTCCATAAAAGAAAAGATATTTAACAACATACAGTGGAAAGAACATGTAGAAAGAGTGGAAGAAAGAAGATTACCAAATAAAATCTTCCATTATTTTCCAAGAGGAAGAAGAGATGTCGGACGTCCTCGGAAGAGATGGTCTTAGATCTATTAGTGAAGACGGAACAGGCAACTCTTGCCTAAACCAGGAAGTGAAGAAGAAGAAGATAATTTTTGGATCAAAGAGAGATGAACAGACAAGCGAATGGAGAATACTTCGTAACAGTGAACTACTTGATAATTATAGGAAACCAGATATAATAAGAAGAGTTAAGTCTCGTAGACTGAGATGGCAGGACATGTGGCACGAATGAGAATGAAAGAGGGACATGGAAGGTTGGAAAACCAAAGGGAAAAGGTCCAGTTGGTAGACCAAGAATGGGGTGTTTAAACATGATTTTAGTGAAGTAGATAATACAGAGGATGGTTGGAATATATAGGTTCGAGATAGGGATGTATAGAGAGCTTATGACCGCGTGGCCATGAACCTACTGGTTCGATAGTGCCAGTGAGTTAGTATAGCATTCTAGGTTTATGTGAATTACGATCTGAACTTTGGACTTACTACAACTTGCAGACCTATAGTTCAGTATAGTATCTGATACTACTGAATCCAGATATTCACTGTCGACGGAAAGTAAGTTTCGATCCTACGTGTTTTCCAATCATCCTCTGTATTAACCCCGGTCAACATGAGTTTATGTCCCAATTGAATGCCAATAGTTGTACTTAATGCAGTTTTTTATCGTGTTTAAAATGTGTATGTATTCGGAATTTCGCCATCTCACACAGTTTTTTGTATTCCAATTTCAATTCATGGATTTAAATAATTATTTTTAATAAACTTTTTCTTAGTATATGTTTCCCTTGAAAATAAAACCAAATGAGCTAGACTCAAATGGGTTGTCAGCTATGGAAAAGAGATTATCAAGGCAAATGGAATTCTAATATGCTGGCCGATTATTGTTGGACCATCAAGAGTGATGCTCCATAGGCGAAATACGTATAGCATAAAATCGTAATTTCTTACTTTCTAGGTGAGTCCGAATGTTCGAATATTGTGCAGTTACGAATCTAGAAAATATTAAAGTGTTTGAAATAAAAAAATACCTGTCTCTCGTAAACCTTGCGTGATGGAGAAAACCCGATATCATATTTGAATTCAGGACAAAAAATGCTATCAGAATCACATATTTTTCTTTCAGAGACAAAAAAGTTTATTTTTTGTTTCTCAGTGTAATTAACCTTAATTCATGATTAAAATTATTATCCTGTCTCATTCTTGGCCTACCTACAGGGCGCTTTCACTTTTATTTTGCATGCCCCTCTTTCATTCCCCATTTGTTCCTCTTGTTCTGCCATCGCAGTGTACGAGACTTAACCGTTCTTATTACATCTAGTTAACCGTTAAGATCATATAGCTCACTGATAGTCTTTTGCATTCACCTGTGTGTTTGACTCCCTTTGCTCCAAACATTTTTATAAGAACTTTATTCTCAAATACTCGTAATCATTTCTCCTCCCTAAGGGTCGGTTTCACTAACAGAGGTAACTGTATTACGCCAGTTAAATCTATGCATTATACACGGGAAACTGGAGTAATACAAGCACCTCTGACCATTTAACTCGTGCTCCAAATGGGAGTCAATGACCAATCATGTTTTAATGAATTTTGTTTTACAACCAACGACAGTCGTGTTTCACCTCGCTATTAATCGAATTATGTTTACCAAAATAAAGAAAGCTCCTCCTCTTTAATATTCTGAACAGGTCAGAGCATTATTTTGCATTGACTGACTCTCCAACAAATACGCTGAATACAGCAAATAATGAACAGATTCCTTCGAACTACACATTTGATAATTTTGTGTTCAATAATTGTGTTTTTAAATAATTGATTTTACTGAGTTTTTTCCTAAAATAATTAATTAATAACCCATAATGTTGGTTATAATATACTGTTTCATGTATTTTATTTTTTCTCCACTGGGGTGCATTCTTACAATATTGCGACCTTAGTGGGTTATCGCTAATTGCGATTCCTATTTTGCAATAAATATTATGATCAAGTTGCAATGAATAAACATAACCACATTTTTCTGATTTGTTTTCAAACTTCGCCGTTTACATTAAATATATAAACATTTTAAAATACCGGTAACTATATTTAAACAGTCCACCGCTGTGGTCGCGAGGTAGCGTGCTGCCTTGTCACGCATAGGGCCCGGGATCGATCCCCAGTCGGGGCAGTTTTTCTGGGTGAGGTTCTTATCAGGGTTTTTCCTCTCCTGTAAGAGAAATGTCAGGAAAACTTTAAGGACCAAACGGTCCCCGAAATCATATGGTCATCATTATTATCATCATCATCATCCTTCACCGGTGTGGAAAGCAACGGGAAGCTACCACACCTACAATTCCCTAGTAAAGCTGCAAGCATAGCATGAAAATGCTATGATTGCAGTGAAGGACCTGCCTTCGGGCAGAATTATTATAAATGGATGGATGAATATTTGAACAGTGATTTTTTAGTAAACAGCTTAATTTTATTCGTTAAATAGTCCTAAGAAATGAACTCTTGATTTTAAAATCCCCTAGATAATTTGGAAATCACTTGTGGTATTATGATAACGTAAGAGTTTCGCATCAATATACAGTAACTGGAGGAATAACCGTTTTAAGTATATTTTATTACTCGTATAATGTGTTTTGAGAGAAGTTGGGATGAAAATAATTCCTGAAATACAGTTTAGTAAGGTTAAAGCGCACTATATATTTTAAGTCGTTTTAATTTAAATAACAGTAATATGAAATTAATTATTACTTGCTCACATTTACTATATAATGCAATTTGTATCCCTTTTGAGTAAGTTTTAACTTTGAGAGAATTTTCATAAGTAATGCCACGAGTGATTTCCGAATTATCGATAAATTCACGACTCACGAAGTGAAGAGTGAATTTATCTAGAGAATTTGGAAATCAAGAGTGGCATTTGTTATGACTATTTAACGAAGAAAATTAAGCTGTTTACTCACAAATCATTATTTAACTGTAGTTATTTTAAAATATTTATATATTTAATGTAAACGGCGATGTTTGAAAACAAATTAGAAACGATAGGTACGCTTCATCTGCTTCTTTTGTTTATCACTGCAACCAGATCATACTATTTATTGCCAAAGGAACGCAATGTTGTAAGAATGCTCTCTAGTGGAGAAAAAATGAAACACATCAAACTGTATATTAATTCATTTCTGATGTCGTATGATGTAAATATGACAATTATATTTTTCTGGATTATTACCTGGAAAAAAATACATTTAAGAAAGTGCAAACAGTGGTTTCTTTTTTTGGTGGTATAATCAATTGCTACAAATGTTTTTATATTAACTCCCGCATGGGGCATGTGTTGACATTCGTGCACTATATATACAATCTGGTAGCCGTATTTCTCAAAGGCTCTGTCACTGCAAAATAATGGTCAGACCTGTTCAGAATATTAAAAAGGAGGAGCTTTCTTTAATATGGTAATTATAACACTGATAAATATTTCGTGAAACACGACTCTGATTGGTTGTAAAACAGAAATCATTGAAATGTGATTGGTCATTGACTCCCATTTGGGGCATGAGTTAAATAGTCAACAATAATTTCTTATAAAAACACTTGTTAATTTTTATATGAAATTTTATTTTAAAACTTGCGGTATGGTTACTAAAAGTCCAGAACTTCTAACTATAGTAAATAATGAAAGTGAGAATAGAAAACAATATTAGAATATTGAGACGGCATAATTTTCCTCTCTTGGAATTAGGCCAAGTCGTCACCTTCACTGAGGTCACTCTCTGATAGATTGTCACACAATCAGATGCTTAATACTAAAATGTTGGCCTCTCACATGCAGAAAAGTAGCAGCTAATTTACCGCCAACAGTGAGACATAATTTTAGCAGAATGAAACTTATATGTCACAATAAAAACTGAATAACTATAAAACTCCAGTCAGTTTTTCCATCCTCGACGACAGAGAACCACATTAAAAATCAGATTTTTTCACTATCACAATTCTGAAAGAGTAAGTCGGTCAGTTTTCAGTACGACTGTAAGACTTGTAAGATAATAAGATGTTAAATATTAAATGCAGCTTCATGTGACCCTGGTAAGGGAAAATAATTTCTACAAGAGGTAAATTATTATTTTTTTCTCTAACTCGATTAGCTTTTCCGCTTTAGGATTATGCGTAGTGTTTGTATTTGCGGAGAAGTAAACATCAATAAAACTAAATATATGCTCACCCATAAAATATTTTATATAATGGGAATGGACAGTTAATGACAAATGAGGGAAATTTTGAAGAAGTGTCTGAATTCAAATACCCGGGAACAACGATTCCAAACAGGAATAAGACGCACAAACAAATTAAATAGAGGCTCAATTCTGGAAATACACGGCTATTATGCATTACAGGGACTCTTGTCGTCCCAAAATATCTCAAAAACGTTAAAATGAAAATATATAAGACTATTATTCTCTCAGTCTTATTATATGGATGCGAAACATGGACTCTTGCTTTAAGGGAGGAAAGAAGATTACGAGTATTTGAGAAAAAACTTCTTAGGAAATTTTTTGACCAAAGAATGATTAACAGACAGGCTAATGGAGAAGACTACATAACAGAGCTACATGATATTTATAGGAAGCCAGATATAATAAGTACAGTTAAATACCTTCGATTTCGATGGGCAGGGCATGTGGCACGAATGGGAATTGAAAGGTGGCCATGGAAACTCCTTGTAGGGAAGCCGAAGGAAAGCGTCAGTAGGAAGGTCTATAATGACTTAATGAGGCAGGAAAATAACATTAACCATGATTTGAGGGAAGAAATTTTACAGGATCCCGCGCCGTAGCCGAGTGGTTGAGGCAAGATGCCTTGGCTCAGATCTCCGGAATTTGTGCTGGTTCGAGTCCCCATGTGGGAAGAAATTTTCTAATGGAATTTCGGCCAGTATGTGATCGGAGATTCACTATCTCCTCTACTATTTAATTTTGTACTAGAGCATGCCATTAAATCTTTAGAGAATGAGGAAGGTTTACAACTCAATTGTATTAATAAGCTGTCAGTTTGTGCTGATTATGTAGTACTATTGGCCGATAGCGAGGAGATACTAAAGGACAACACGCACACACTATTGAGTAACACTAAGATATTAGGACTGGAAGTAAATATCAATAAAACTAAATATATGGTCACACGTAGAAATTCATTATATAATGGAAATGGAGAGCTAATGAAAAATGATGGAAATTTTGAGGAAGTGGCTAAATTCAAATATCTAGGAACAATAACCACAAATAGGGATGAGATGCACAAAGAAATTAAACATAGGCTCAATTCTGGAAATGCGTGCTATTATGCATTGCGGAGACTCTTGATGTCCCAACTCCTTTCAAAAAACGTTATACTGAAATTACATAAAACTATTATTCTACCAGTTATGTTATATGGGTGTGAAACATGGACTCTTACTTTAAGGGAGGAAAGGAGATTACAATTATTTGAGAATAAAGAATGTAGGAAAATTTTTGGATGAACAGACAGGTGAATGGAGAAGACTACATAACAATGAACTACGTGGTCTTTATAGGAAGCCAGATATAATAAGAACGGTTAAGTCTCGTAGACTGCGATGGGAAGGACATGTTGCACGTATGGGGAATGAAAGACTTGCATGGAAGCTTCTTGTTGGAAAGCCAGAGGAAAAACGCCCAGTTGGTAGACCAATAATGAGGTGGGAGAATAACATTAACTATGATTTGAGGGAAGTAGATTATACAGGGAATGATTATAAAGCATTAGCTCAGGATAGGGATGTATGGAGAGCTTATGTCCGTGCGGCCATGAACTTACGGGTTCGATAGTGCCAGTGAGTAAGTAAGTAAGTAAGTAAGTAAGTATGTGACCGGTGCTCATCCAGTATCATAAGGCATTTGGGTAGCTACAATAAGTAGCTACTCTAGGTTGAGAAGACCAACTATAACGGCTGAGGGATCCGACATTCTGACCACATGCCTTCCCTACACTGACTAGTTGATCGTCTACCTCGGTGATTAACACATGTTGATGTGAGATCGGCAGCCGACTTGTAGGCCAAAGGCCTGTCGCGGTTGGAGTTTTTTTTGGAGATTGTACTGTACAGGGGGATGAATGGAAAACATTACCTCAGGATATGGATGAATGGAGAACTTATGTCCGTGCGGCCATGAACCTACGGGTTCGATAGTGCCAGTGAGTTAGTTCGTATTTGCGGTATAGTTTTGCGCTATTTATTCTTGAACTCACTAATGCATTGTATTATATTACTCGTTTATGTTGTCACGCTTTGAAGTTGTCTTTTGTTTTTTCTTATTTAACCTACTAATATTATGACAGCATATTGATTCATCACACACACTCAAGTCAATTTTCTACGGCTTTCTAAGTTTGTTCCATGCTAAGATATTACTATGTATAAAATACACGTAAACGTTGAACATATATTTCTAGCCGTTTTGAATTGGTCTCTTCAATACTCGCTTTAGCATTATTAATGCATCTCATTGCTCTTTCGTATGTCTACTTTCCCAAACAAAACATTTACTTAATCAAGCATTAGATTACCACATTTTTATGTTATACTTTTAAAATGACAATACTCTACAAGCAAGAAGACGCGAGCCCGAGTCATGATGGGGTCAGAATTTAAAAAAACCGACCTAATTTTCTGGCGGAACCATGGTCCTGGTGTCGACTCAGCCTCTAACGCAAATGAATATCAGTCATACGTTCTGGGTTAATGGCGGCCGTCACGCAGGGCTGACAACCTTGCTAATATCTTGTGCCGATTGCCTAAAAAGTTGGGAGACTTAACCTCTTACTACCCCAAGAGCCTTCTAAGGCTTGTAGTGGGATTACTTAATCTACATTTTGTTTTCCCAATTTCACTCCAATTAAATTAAATTAAAATATATTAAACAGCGATTCTTCCAGTTATTATGGATGCAAAGCATGATATTTTTCTCTAATAGGGAAGGGAAGAGTTTACGAGTACAGTATTTGAGAATATGGTGTTGGGAAAATTTTTGAACCAAAGTGAGACGAACAGATAGGTGAATGAAAAAAAAAGTGTGCTACATGATCTTTATGTCAAACCTAGAGTAATGTGAATAGTTGCTTCTCATAGTCTGCGATGGGCAGGGCTTACAGCACGAATGAGGAACGAAAGAGGGACATGCCCCTCAGGAGTCCCCATCTAGGGAATATGTGGATGGCGACCACAAGGTTCCCATGCTGAACAAAGCATTGCTTCCACTTACTTGTGTTTTGCTGTTTTGCTCCTTTCTTTTATCTTTAACCAATCTGGTATTTCTTCCTTTCTTCCACTTACTTATACCAGACTCTTTTAACTTTACTATCTAACCTCGCTTGGTTAACTCTTTTTTTTTACCCCGACGCTATTAGGACATCCGAGGGCTAGGGAGTCTTTCCTTTCTTCCATGTCTTCTTTCCTTTATTTTCTTTATTTTCTTTTCTTCTCCAGAAAAGCCTAACCAGAGGCTATAAGATGGCAGCTCCATCACCGGTCTTGCCTTCTTTTGGCCAGCAACTAATCGAAGGGACTATTATTATGCTTTCAAGTCTTATACGAGAATTTCCCAGAAGAATCTAACTTATGACGACTAAAGTAAATATCTCTGGGCCATCCAATGAAATGCTGGAGGGAAAATTTTCTATAGGATCGTAACAGGCCTTAGCCTAATAATTAGAAGGAAGAAGAAGAAGAAAACGAAGAAGAAGAAGAAGAAGAAGAAGAGGGACATGGAAAATACTTGTAGGGAAACTAGAGTGCAAGCGCGCACTACGCATGCCAAAAATGAGGTGCGATAATGATATTAACCAGGTGAATTACACATCGGCAGCGGTGGACTAGTGGTTATGTTCCCTGCCTCTGGTTCCGAGGTTCTCGAGCCTGACCGGGGTCGAAGGATTTTTTAGGATGGAAAAATCCAAAGAGCAAGTCCTCCGGAAGAGAGTGTAACCCATAGGTATTGAATCTGAAGGTTTTCAGGTTCGTGAAAGAACCTTAAGCCAGATAAAGAGGCTCCTAAGCAAAAATTAACCGAACTTCTTCATTCTAGTAATACCTTAGTTGCCTACTAGGTGTCTCATTGGGTCGGTATGTTGAACGCATACCATTCATATTGGCATGCTACGAGTTATCGGTAAGCCCAGAAAATTGGATATAAACTGGGGTAGATTTTTGGACAAAACGCGGAAAATAAGAACAACACTCATTCATGAATAAATAAATATGTTAACAAATTGCAATACCATTACTTCTTAATAATTCTAATTAACTAAGTTAATGTATAATGTAATATTGTATTGTTATCTAATTGTAATATTATTGTGTTTTATTTTTTGTTTTAAGTATATTATTACCAAACATCAACTTATTGTAACGGACTGTCAACAGCACGGACGGCTTACTGCCCGTGCGACCCATATTTGTAAATAACATTGTATGTATCTTACTTTCAGTCTAATAAAGTCCTTATGTATGAACATCTTTAGGGATATTAGCGTAACTAAATTAACTAGAAACTCCTAACAAAGAGAGGCTAAGTCTCAATATTGGGCCGCTACGCCATTGTAGTTGCATGTGAAGTTATAATGGATGTGGAGTTAAGATCATATGGGCTTCTCTTCCACTCAACCATGACAAAACATATGTTGCATTAAAATACAACAAACACAAAGGTTATAATTTAGATACGAAATGAAAATTTGGTCAAACTGGCAATGATAAGAGTGATTACAAAACAGTAACTGAATAATGTTATTAAAAATAAAATATAAACTACATAATAGACAGCTTAAGGTGGGAGAATAACAATAACCATGATTTGATGATTTGAGGAAGTAGATTATACAAGGGATTATTGGAAAATATTAGCTCAGTACAGGGATGTATGGAGAGCTTATATCCGTGCGTCCATGAACCTATGGTTCGATAGTGCCAGTAAGTTAGTTTGACCATATCAATTACAGGACTATATTAAAAATGCAAAAATATATATTAAATGAAATATACTACTACTGTAATCTATCGGTTGTATATAAAAGTACAAGGTGCCCCATTAAAACCTCCCACATTTTAATTAATCATAACTAGTAGTACTAGTAGTAGTACTTTATTAGACAAAAAGTAAGATATTTACAATATTATTTACAAATATGGGTCGCACGAGCAGTAAGCCGTACGTGCTGTTGACAGTCCGTTACAATAAAGTAATAATTGGTACTAGTGTAAAGAAAAATAAATAACAAAAAATCAATAACATTACAATTACATAAAGAAAACACAATAATATTACAATTAAATGATAACACAATAGCATTATACACTAAAAGAACATTAACATTACAATTACATAAAGAAAAGGATTCAGTGCTAGCCGTCGAGAAGAGCGGACGTGTTTTTGTTAGAGTGGTTGAAGTGTGCAGGGGACAAAGCATTATGGAAGAAGTTAGAAAGCTGATTGAAACATTGTCAACTGAAGTGAAAGAGGGGTTTGAAAAGTGCAACGTGGGTGAAAAAATTCGTGATATTGAGACGAACATGCATCGGATGGAGGACAGATTGAAATGGCTGGAATCTAAATTAGACTATCTCGAAAACCAGAGTCGCCGTAATAATATTGTGATATATGGTGTGCATGAAGAAGACAGAGAAAGCTGGGAGGAAACTGAACATATAGTTAAAAGAGTAGTGGCGCAAATCGGGATTGATTTGGTGGACAGTGATATTGAAAGAGCGCACAGAGTAGGTCGTTGGAATAGTGGAAAGAGACCGATTGTATGCAAATTATCACACTACAAAATAAAATGTTGGATCCTTAGAGACAGTAAATATCTTAAAGGGACCGGTATCAATATTGCCGAAGACTTTAGTGAGAAGGTGCGCCGCGAAAGGGACTTTCTTAAGCGACACATGCTCGAGGCGAGGAGGCAGGGCTGCCATGCAATCATGCAATTTAATAAATTGATTATAAATGGACGAATCTGGAGCAGGGAAAACTACAAAATATGGACAACTCTGAAAATGAATTTGAAGAGGTCATTGACAGCGAGTCCCCAAAACATACAGGGGACGCTTCAACAGCAGGTGGTCTCCTTACAGCAGAGGAGGGAGAAAATTCTACACGAGAGAAAGAGAGAGGGACCACTACCTTAATAACTCCCAGGAATCCAATAAACATACAGCAAAAAACGGCCGAACGCAAACAGCATACCCCACCTCTAAGAGGTGAACGACCGGCGGACACAAGAACTCCAACAAGAAAATCACTAAGACTTCTGAATCTACCCGCAGAAAAGGAACTATTGAGAGGGGGAAGTTCGAAAAATACAGGTAAGACTAATGACAAGGGAACACAATAGGGTTTGTTGACAGTCGGTTCATGGAATATCGAAGGGTTAAAACAAAAACTTTCAATGGACAGATGTGTAGAGTTTATTGAGACTTTTGATATATTAGCTCTAGGAGAAACATGGTTAAAAGCTAATGAATGCGTAAATCTATGTAATATGAAAGGTTATTTTAAGGGTAATCAAAAGAGAGGAAAGAGAGGTAGATATCCAGGCGGTGTTGCCATTTTATATAAAGCTAACTTAGACCCATATATTAAAAAGGTAAATATTACTTTAAAAGAGGCAATTTGTATATATTACCATACAGAAAGAGCAGAAATGTGTCTGTTGTCTATTTACCGCCAACCACTAAATTCCAGGTATGCCAATCCAAATTTTTTCGTTGAATTGTCTGACTCGTTGGCAGAAATAAAAGATAGGTTTCCGGAAGCGGGAATAATAATTTTAGGGGACTTTAACTGTAGGATTGGGGAGGAAAATATCACTATAAAATCGGATGATAATGAAACACGAGGTGAGGGTAGGAGAAGCAAAGATAAGATTTTAAATTCAGAAGGAAACCAATTGTTAGCTTTTTGCGATGCATTTGAACTTGAAATTCTGAATGGGAAATATGGGGAAGATAAAAATGGAGAACTGACATTTATTAATAAAAATGGAAGTAGCGTAATCGATTATTCAATATGCACACAAGACATGATTCCAGTCCTAAGTAATTTCTGTATAGTTTCCAGAATCGAATCACACCACTTCCCAAACAAACTTATTTTAAATATGAAAGGTATTAGTGAGACAGTTAATGATGAGGTGGCAACAATATTGCGGCCAATTATCCGTTTCAGGTGGATCGAGGATCTGAGAGAAGAATTTATCAGGAGTTTGGAAACGCTAATACAGGATCTGCAATTAAATGATCTTAGCGGGGAGGAAATTATTAAAACTTTGACAGAATGTTTTCAAAAAGCAGGGGAAAAATTCAAGGTTAAATACGCAATGAACCAGAAGGACAAAGGGTGGTACAATAATGCATGTAGAAAGAAGAAGAAATTTGTCGAAAGTAGTCTTTTAAAGTTTAGAAAAGAAAGCACAGATGAAAGCAGAAAAAATTATGCGCAAGAGAGAAAGGAATATAAAGAATTATTGGCAGAAACAAAACTAGCATGGCAAAATAAGAAATCCGAAGAAATGAGAGTCGCGACTGAAAGTGGGAACATTGCGGACATATGGAAAGCGTTAAGGGAACTCAAAGTAAAGTCCATAAATCGGACAAGAATAACGCCCGGGGAATGGAGAAGTTACTTTGATAGGGTGCTGGGAAATGAGAGGTTAAGATATAATCAAGGAAATATAGTTGAGATCCCTGACCCAATTCATATTCAATTACTGGATCAGGATATTTCGAAAAATGAAGTGGTTTCTTCCATTAAATGTTTAAAGAATGGTAAAGCACCTGGAATTGATGGAATACCAGGGGAATTCTTGAAAAATATGATATCATCCAATAAATTATTAGACGTTTTGAAAACTGCGTTCAACAAACTTTTTAATGGAGGAGATTATCCGGAAGCCTGGGCGACAGGTGTCATCCAACCGCTATACAAAGGGAAAGGTGGGGCACAGATACCAGAAAGTTATAGGGGAATTTGTCTCTTGTCAGTGTTCGGAAAAATATATTGTAAAGTACTTTACGAACGAATCAGACAATGGGCTAAAGAGAACAATAGGCTCTCAAAATATCAGGCAGGTTTTAGAGAAGGGTACTCCACGGTGGACAACCTATTTGTTCTGAGAACATTAATTGATGACAATCTGAAAATGAAGGGGGGTAAATTATTTTGTGCATTCATTGATTTTAAGATGGCATTTGATACTGTGGACCGAAGCGCACTTTGGGAAAAATTAAATCGGAAAGGATTGTCTCATAAAATGATACATGCTTTAATGTCAATTTATAAATATGTTAAATTTTGTATAAAAGTAGACCAAGGGCACATTACAGAGAGCAGTGAAGCCAATCGGGGAGTGAGACAAGGTTGCATTTTATCACCAATGCTATTTAATCTATTCGTTGATGATATTGTAGACGTAATGCTAGAAGGAGAAATTGAGGCTCCGGAGATAGGAAATGTTAGAATCCCAGTCCTGTTGTATGCAGATGATTTAATTATCTGTTCCAAGACAATCAAGGGATTGCAAAGAGGTCTTGACCTACTGGAAATATACTGTAGGAATTGGGGATTGACTGTAAATGTTAGTAAGACAAAAACAATGACCTTTAAAAATGGGACGGTTTATGGTAGAACAGAGGAATGGAAATACAGAGATCAAGTTCTTCAAAACGTGAAACATTTTGAATATCTTGGTACGACGTTGAAAATGAACGGAAAGTGGAAAAAACACATTGATATAGCATTATTTAAAGGGAGGGGACAACTTAACAGTGTACTCGGTATTCTGGGTCGAGTGCCTGATATTCCAGTCAGCACATTAGAAAAAATGTATGGAGCGATGGTCAGGCCAGTAATGCACTATAGTAGTGAGATTTGGGGTTTCCAAAGAACGGAAATACTAAATAAGGTATATACGCATTTTCTAAAGTATATTACAGGACTTAGTAAGGCCGTTTCTAACTGTGGAATTTTATATGAATTCGGGTCATTCCAGGACGATATTAACTGTAAAATTCGTGTACTCAAATACTGGTTGCGAGTAATCCAAGGTGAACAAACAATGCTTAGAGCAATTTGTTACGACCACCAAATTAAAAACATAGATGTTAAATTTTGGGCAGACGAGGTTAGGAGAGAACTCCAAAAGATTGGGATGGGCTGGATATGGGAAAAAGGGACTGAAAATCGCAAGAACGTGTGGAGAAAAATAAGGAGGAGGTACTTAGATGTAAACCAACAAGATACCTTCGCCGAATGTACAGGAAAACGCTCACTGTGTTTACAAAGAGACCTAAAACACGTCTGGGGAAAAGAATCGTATATACTCAACCTAGGATTTAAGGAGAGATCAGGGCTTGCTTGGTTTAGGCTAGGGGCATGGAAATTTCTAAAAATTAGCGACGATCACGATATGCGAATATGTCCAATGTGCGGGAACTTTGAAGATGAGATACATATATTAGGAAAATGTAATGATTTAGAATATTGGAGACGTCAGTTATTACCGGAAAGATTTCTAAATTCAAATCGGGAAAGATTGGCATGCTACGAGTTATTGGTAAATCCAGAAAATTGGATAAACCTCGGTAAATTTCTGGACAAAACGCGAAAAATAAGGACAACACTCATTCATGAATAAATATATGTTATCAAAATGCAATACCATTAATTATTAACAATTATATATAAATTAATTAGTGTATAATGCTGTTGTGTTATTATTTAATTGTAATATTAATGTGTTTTCTTTATGTAATTGTAATGTTAATGTTTTTTTTAGTGTATAATGCTATTGTGTTATTACTTAATTGTAATATTATTGTGTTTTCTTTATGTAATTGTAATGTTAATGTTTTTAGTGTATAATGCTATTGTGTTATTATTTAATTGTAATATTATTATTGTGTTTTCTTTATGTAATTGTAATGTTATTGCTATTGTGTTATTACTTAATTGTAATATTATTGTGTTTTCTTTATGTAATTGTAATGTTAATGTTTTTAGTGTATAATGCTATTGTGTTATTATTTAATTGTAATATTTTTATTGTGTTTTCTTTATGTAATTGTAATGTTATTGCTGTTTTTGTTTATTTTTCTTTACACTAGTACCAATTATTACTTTATTGTAACGGACTGTCAACAGCACGTACGGCTTACTGCCCGTGCGACCCATATTTGTAAATAATATTGTAAATATCTTACTTTTTGTCTAATAAAGTCCTACTACTACTACTACATAAAGAAAACACAATAATATTACAATTAAATAATAACACAATAGCATTATACACTAATTAATTTATATATAATTGTTAAGAATTAATTGTATTGCATTTTGATAACATATATTCATTCATGAATGAGTGTTGTCCTTATTTTCCGCCTTTTGTCCAGAAATTTACCGAGGTTTATCCAATTTTCTGGATTTACCAATAACTCGTAGCATGCCAATCTTTCCCGATTTGATTTTAGAATCATAACTAACAAAGTGTGCGGAATTGTGAAATGAGGCTGGTATTATACGAAACAGAAACTCAAAGAATGTTCATTGCCATACTAAAATACCTCTATATGTGCACCATTAGTAGCACGAATATATGAAATCTGTATTCGATTTCGTTCCACGTTCTGTCCAACATGTCCATTGGTACTGTTGCAATTGTGTCCGAGATACGGGTTCGTAAATCATGAAGATCTTGTACTGGAGTCGCAAACACACAGTCTTTTACATACCAGAAAACAGTTTGTGTTCGTTGCTGAGGAGTCGCCATTTTGTTTTATGTCATTATTGTCCAACATGCGACACATGAATTAACTGCAGCAGTGAAATATCTTTGAATTTATCTTTCTTTTAATACCAACCTCATTCCATAATTCCGCATACTTTGAGAGTTATGATTAAATAAAATGTGGGGAGATTTGAATGGGACACGGTGTATAATAAAATATTCATGAATCTTAATGCAATTTAAAGAAAAAAGGATAAATTATAATTATTAATTGCTAAACATGTGTCGCAGATTTGCTGCACCTGAAGAATCTCAACACTGAAGTAAGAGGCCTATGAGCAAAATTTGTCTACATTTGAATTGCGACACAAATGAACTGAGATGTTAAATAGCGTGTAAAGTAATTTGTCCCTTCCCCATGGCTAATGTTTACAAGCCCTGCAGAATAGTTAAGCATGAAAGATATCTCTCAATTTTTGAAGACCTAATACAAGTTGTAGTAAATAAAACGTGAGCACTTCTTATATATTGCGGAATATTCTGAAGTGGCACGGTATTTTTCTCCCTTATCATACTTCATTATTGATTACATTTCTCCCTCACAATCCCTTTGCTTCCCTTCATAGCCCTCCGTCCTTTCCCTCTTGTTTCTGTGAGCAAAAATCGATGAGCTCTGCTTAAGATTTACCCCAAACTTGAGTCTTGTGTGACGCAATGTTTCCATTCTAGAGTGTGCATATTGTCCTTAAATATACTGTGCTTAAAAATAGTACTGCATATTTAAGAGTCATATACGCGTATATAAGGTAGAAGTAATATAAGTGCGCAAATGTTAAGTAAGTTTTCGTTGTGGCAAAGATTTTATTCCCAGAAAAAATATACAGATGTCTATCGATGTATTATTTTATAAATTTGGACTGACTTTCGCATGGTAAATAGGGGATACTAAATGAAACGTTTTTTCTTTAGTATTTCTCAATAAAAGTCATAATATGCCCCTGCAATATTTTAACTCTCGTTTCGTAATGTCAATTAAAATTGGTACATTTAATTTATTTTCCTTCAATTTAATTTGTATTAAAATAAACCGTGAGATTAAAAACTACCAAAATAAAAGATTGTTCAATTTCACATCCCATATATACTGTGTGAAAATGTGGCCAATACTCGTCATATTATAAAGTAATTAACCAATAAATGTATATACAAAAATATTTATTTTCTGAAAAAACTGTGCATTTGCCCACCAAAATGTATAGGATATTTTGATTTAATTTATCATTAAGAAATTATACTTACACGATATATATATATATATATATATATATATATATATATATATATATATATATGGTAGACTAAAGCAAACGTGGATAAAGGGAATTAAAGACAACATCATGAAGAGAAATATGACAGAGCAGACACGCAATACCGGGAAGTGTTGAAGAGAAGAATTTTATATTTTGGTTGAGGATACCTGTGTAAATCGTGAAGTTAAAGAAAAAACATATATGTGTTTTTTTTTCGTGTTTGCGTGTTTGTGTAATTTTGTGTTTTTTGTTTGTGTTTATGTGTGTTTGTGTTTTTGTTTGTTTGTGTGTGTTTGTGTGTTTTGTGTTTGTGTTTGTGTTTGTGTGTATTTGTGTTTATGTGTGTATGTGTGTTTGTGTTTCTGTGTTCGTATCTGTACGTGTGTGGTTATGTTTGTGTGTATACTTGTGTGTGTGTGTGTGTAATTGTGTTTGTGTCTGTGTTCGTATCTGTATGTGTGTGTTTATGCTTGTGTGTATTTGTGTGTGTAGTATCTCAGTACTGTAGATTAACTGGTGGTCTCTGATCTTTTCGTTGTCTTAAAACATTGATTTAATTAGTTTTAAAATTAATTTTCAATTGCATAAATCTATTTGTACTTATAGTTAGTTTCCCTAGGCATGGAGTTGGGATCGAGTCACCCTCTGAGATGAGTACAAGACGTATGTTCTGAGCCAAAGGCGGCCGTCCCGCAGGCTGACAACCTGATTGATATCTGACCTCAATGAATCTAGAAATTTGGGAGTCTTAACCTCCTAATACACGTCTCTGGAATTCCGTGTCACCTTATAATAAGGAATGTCCGACTGAGAACCAGTTCTAAATAATAAGCTTACTAAATTCTTCCTAGACAATATATAAACAAGTTACAGAGTTATTTTTATTATTCTTTTAAATGTTGTACCGCCATTTTCACTAGAATCACATTCTGCCTCCATCTCTGCTTCTCGAGTTGAAATCTCGGTCACTCCATGTGGGGTTCGTGATGAACGAATCGGAGCAAGGGTAGGCTTTTCTCGGAAATTTTCCCATTTTCCCCTCCCAAAATAATCTGTACTTATCCATGTACGTGTCATCCATTTCGTAACATTTCATTGCATCTCTCCCTGTGTTGGCGCGACAGGCCTGATCATCGGACTTCCTTGTATGTTATAGATCTTTATTAATAGAGGCCTCATCTCATCCCTCGACCTGGCATTATGCCGGATGGGAGTACTTTCATTACCAGTTCTATATTGCGCATTTTGTACTATTAATTTAATTATAGTTGATTCATAATTATTAATGTTTGTAAAAATCAAGCGGATGTTAGTAATGATTATTTAACGACGATATTTAACTAGTCAGGTCATTGGCATTGGATTTCAAATCCGAACTTGTATGAGGCGAAAACTTAGCTCCGAGCCCTCTTATTTCAGTTTGGATTTCACTCATGTGCAGAAAATCTGCGGCACGGGACTCACGGCTTTACTCCCTTTCGCAAGAAAATTCATGAAATTTAAGCCCTTAAAAATTCATCAATCCCGATCATGTTTGAACCAGCGAATTTTGGAACCAGATGCGAGTATGGTAATCACTAGTCCACCAGTTCGACAAAATGATTAGTGTCACCCGATGAGAGGCATGGTCTACCTACCTAACTAGCTAACTCACTAGCTCTAACGAACATGTAGGTTCATGGCAGAGCGGGCATAAGCTCTCCACGCATGCCTATTCTGTTCTAATGCTACCCAATCATCCCCTGTACAATCTACTTCCCTCAAATCAAGGATAATGTTATTATTCCATCTCATTCTTGGTCTACGTACTGGGCGTTTTCCCTCCGGTTTTCCTACAAGAAGCTTCCATGCCCCTCTTCCATTCCCCATTCGTGCCACATGTCCTGACAATCGCAGTCAACGAGACTTAACTGTTCTTATTACTTTTTTCCTATGGCTCGACAGGCCTAGAAGAATCTTGGCCTACCAGCCGGCTGCTGGCCGCACAAACCACATGTGTTAATCACAGAGGTAGACGATCATCCTGCCACTGTAGGAATGACATGTGGTCAGCTTGTCGTCCCCAGCCGTTATAGCTGGTTTTCTCAACCTGGAGCCGCTACTTAATGCAACTAACCAGATTCCTCACTATGCTGGGTGTGCACGGTCCCATACTGGCGGAAATTCCATGAGAAAATTTCTTCCCCCATGGAGACTCGAACCAGCTGAAGTCCCGTAGCTCTGCGCCAAGGCCTCTTGCCTTAACCACTCGCTACGACGAGGGACCTTATTATATCTGGTTTCCTATAAAAAATCATGTAGTCATTGTTATGTAGTCTTCTCCATTCGCCTGCCTGTTCATCTCTCCTTGGTCCAAAAATGTTATGTAGTCTTCTTCATTCGCCTGTCTGTCCATCTCTCTTTGGACCAAAATTTTTCCTAAGAACGTTGTTCTCAAATTTGTTAGGAACATTTTTGAACCAAAGAGAGATGAACTTTGTTCTCAAATTTCTTGGGAAAATTTATGGACCAAAGAGAGATGAACAAACAGGCAAATGGAGAAGACTACATAACAATGAGCTACATGATCTTGATTTATCGGTGACGTAAAATTTTGACATCACTCTGTCAGCTCAAGTCATAGAGTCTTAAGTTACAAGTTATTTTGTTCTTCGATTGTTAATATTTGAGAGAGCTTTACGTGTTAGTACTGTACCTGTTTAAGCCGTCTTATACTAATAAAGTGCATATCCCTCCTCAGACGCAATGTTTTGTTTCTCCACCCCTACTAATTCTGTCTGCTTCAACTCCACCCTTAAAGAATCTGATGTATTCCACCCCTCGCCGGCTCTCCCCAGCATGTTTCAGCCCCTATGCAGCGACCCCCGCAATTCCATCACACGGGTTCCCAATCTACGGCAGTGATCCTCAAAATCACGCCTCTGTTGTCTTTGAACTTTCAAGTGAAAATAGGCAGAGTAACTACGTGGAACTTAAAAAAATACAACATTATCTTAATATAAAATAAGCCATACAAATGGACAATGAGTTTATTAAAGAATATCGTTTTACTTGTAAAGCCATTGTAAAAGTTGCTGAACGACATGTGGCCCGATAAAGTGAGGAAAATATATTTACTCTCAATTATTTAATTATTTTCATATTTATTTGTGGTAAAAACGTAATTTTAGAATATTTAGTACAGACAATTTAACTCAAGCCCCTTGTGGTAGTCAATGACCAATCACATTTCAATGAATTTTGATTTACAACCAATCACAGTCTTTTCACCTCGGTTTTATCACTTTCATTTTATCAAGTGGCTCCCAGATTGTATATATAGTGCACAAATCTAACCAGATTCTGCTTTCGAGATATAATAGAAAAACATTCGTACCAATTGATTACACCATAAAAAAGGAAACCAATGTTTGCACTTTCTTAAACCTACTATTTCCCAAGAATTAACATTGCAGAAAAATATAATTGGCATATTTACACCATAGGACATCAGAAATTAATTAATAACCTGTAATAATGTTCATTTTCTCTCCACTAGGGTGCATTGTTACAGTATTGCGATTCTATTTGGCAATAAATATGATCTGGTTGCAGTGATGAACAAATGAAACATAACGGTTCTCATTTGTTTTCAAACCTCGCCGTTTACATTAATATATAAATATTTTAAAATAACTATATTTAAATAATGATTTGTGAGTAAACAGCTTAATTTTATTCGATAAATAGTCCTAACAAATGCCTGTCTTGTTGATTTCCAAATTCTCTAGATGAATTGGAAATCGCTCGTGGCATTACTTGTGAAAATATTCTGCCTTGGGAAGAATTAGGCTATTTAAACGCATTCGGTTCAGTTCAAATTATTTTTGAACTCAAAAAGTTTAATATAAAATTAGTAAGTAAACTAATTATGTAACTTGAGAAATGCGTAGATTAAGTATCGTATTCATTAAGGCTTTCAAATAGTCCCCATCCTCAATCAATGGATCTAGTTCCTAAAATTCGCTGGTATGATCACGTAAATTCTAAAAACTTACAATTACTTACATAGAGCCCACTATAAAATTCATAATTACTTATTCGAAACTCAATTATCATATCGGGTCTACCGTATTTATCGTGTTGCTTGTGTTTACAAGTGTGCCTTGTGTTTGTACATCTTTTAAGTTTTACTTTACAGGCTCTATTCTTACTGTACGAACGGTGCAGTCTGAACATTGCCTACGTTATTACTAGGGCTGAAAAAAGTATGGGTTACAGGCTAGGCTGCATCGTACTTAGACCGCTGTGTTTACAAACTGCACGTTGGCACGCGCTACTCGGGACAGACTTCTAGCACAGTCCGCTTTGTGTAAGAATGGACTCATATTTGCACAATTTTTGTTTCGGCATTCTGATACAACCACACATCACGTAAATAGGTCTATTACTGAGGAGAGTCAAACATACACACCTTCCGCTCCGAGCAGGCAGTGGAGACGCTCGACTAAGACATGCATTTTGTAAACAATGTGTATAGAAATTAGTTACTACCCTGATACCGATAATTTTTTCAGCCCTAGTTATTACTCATAAATTATGAATCATAATAATAACGTATGCAATGGTCTGAACTGCAGTAAGAAGTACGTAGACAAACATATGGATGTGAGAAAGGAAGTTTACGTGTTACAACTCTTTTTTACATGTTGGTGTATGTAGGTAATTGTACATATTGTATTTTTTTCATTCAACTTGGAGCAGGAATTAGCATGAACGCCCAAAATAATGTGTCCACTCTCATTGTTAACAAATGCATTTTTATGAAACAAATTGCCAATAAATTCCACCGCTACTGCCACTGCTTCGACTGCTACTGCTAATTTTATTATTACTACTGACACAATTACTACTACCGCTATTGCTACTACAATTACTGCGCTGCTACTTCTACTACTAATATTACCAAGCATTCTGCATAGCCAAGATACTCACGTCATCAGCAACAGCGACAACCGATTCGTGCCTCGGATTCCCTCAGAATCCTCTTCCAGGCACTTTTGTCTCTAGCAACCACCACTTTCCCTTGATTCTCTCTTTCCTCAGATCCTCCAAAATTCCATCCATCCGACGCAATGTCGGTCGTCTAACATTGTTTTCCCCTTCAAATTTATATTCCATGATTTTCTTGTTTATCTCATGTTCAGTCACTCTTTATACTTGTCCTTCCCATTGCAATCTTAAAATTGTAATTGATGTAACCACATCAGGAGGCTTATACAACTGATAGAGCTAAGAGTTATATCTTATTTGCCATTTTACCTTGTTGGCATATTGGGCCATAAAATGTTCTTAGTGTCTTCTTTTCAAATAAACTCAGCCTTGACAAAACGGTCTTGGACAAGGTCCATGTTTCACTGTCATATATTAATATTGGTTTTACCAGAGATTTGCATAGATTACATTGTGTTTCTCTTGTAAGAAGCCTTAACTTAAAGTGTCTCAGTAATCTAAAGTATGCTTTATTGGCATTTTGAATTTACCTTCCAATTTCTTTACTGATGTTGTTTATATTATTAACTAGCTAATACCCGGCGTACGCTGCTACGCCTAAATAAATCATAATGTGTTTTTACCTTTAGTTGAATAAGTAAAACGAAAAAAAAATATATCATAATTATTTTTAGATATCCCGTGATGTTTACCCAGCGTTGTCCGGAAATCTACGTAGTCCGATGTGCTTGGTATAAATGATCTTAAAGACTAAATTCGTAATTTTGAGTTATTCGTAAAAGAATAACCGCTGTACTTTTTTGTAGAGTTTTTTTGTTGAGATATTCAATTCTGTGTACATTAGTTTTGTGTATTTGTAATGGTTTAGGCAGCGTAAGCCATTTAAGCGTCAAAAAGGAACTTTTTTTCAAGTTTTTTACATTTTTAAGGATGTAGGAGTTGAGTATCACAACTCCCTTATAGCCTATGTTCATCCCGGGAATCTCCTGAACATTTTGCAAAAAAAAAATCACAATCGGATCAACGGTATGGCCACGCATAAAGTACAAACAAACAAACATTCATTTTTATATAATTTTCATATATTAGATTAGAGAGCCAACAACATGTATGAAACCAGAAACACTCTGAAATTTATGTTGATTAATATTTATATTGGTAATTTGTGTAAGATCTCTTTTTAATTTTTTGTTACCGATAATCATATATTTAGTTTTTTTTCGTTTATTTTCAACCCCATTTTTCTACTGCCATAAAGGTTATCTTGATATCTTTCTCTGATCTACCTATTATGTCTATGCCATCGGTATAAGCTAATCTTTGAGTTGATTTATTAGAATATTGTACCTTAAGTTTGTATATCGGACATCTCTTATAACTATCTCTAGGGCAATGTTAAATAAAAGACAGGCTAGTGAATCACCTTGTCTTAAAATATGTCTCAAATTCTAATATCTGATATTATTTATTACTTGGTGCTAGTTGAGGGTATATTATATATATATATATATATATATATATATATTATATATATATATTAGATTTCTTAAACCATTGATTTTAAATGAATTGCCATAATAATTTAAATTGCCCTACATATATTAAGGCATATTCTATAATAATCAAAAAAAGGGAAATTTTTACTACAAGTAGTCATATATAGAAAATATGCTCTAGCATTTTTTTTTGTTGTACCTGTAATATTCTGAAAGCAAATGATTGAATTTTGACATTAAAAATTATATTTGTTCTTATAAAGTATTGATGAAAATTTGTTTTTTGGAGGACTATTTTACTAAATCTGTTGAAGGAGCTTCATAATTTACTGAGCAAAGTGCCCTGAAAATGTCATAGCCTTAGCCCGTATATTTCTTGCAAAAAGTGTAAAAATAAAGTGATTTTTCACGATTTACTTGTGAATTAATTCACATTGAATCCTTCGAGATATACACCGTGTCCGAGACCAACACTACCAGTAATAAATTGTTATAAATAAAAAACTAATAAGTGATCGTAATTGCAAAACACAGATGAACTCGACAAGTTTTATGGTGACAAAAATGAAGTTACGTAAATTCTCATGTTTATTAGATTTGTTGTTTGTTTTGACGTCTTCCAACAAGATGGAGCTTCACCACATTATGGAAGGAAACTATGATCAGGAGTTTTAAACCGTGAAAAAATATCGACTCTAACAGGATTTGAACCCATGAACCTCGGAACCAGAGGTGCACATGTGGAAATTTACTGTATACCGTACAAACTGGTAGAGTTTATCTGTATTTTCAACTAACTACGTTGCGATAAATTTGTTAGATCCTGATCTATAACAGTTAGTAATTGATAGTGTTGGTCCCGGACATTCTGTACATAAAAATACACCTACACGTTTTTAAAGCGAAATATACCCCTAACGAAAAAAAAAAATACTAATAATATCAGGTAGTTATAATCATAAATACAATAGTTTGATTTTGAGTTATTTATTTTACCATTCATCACAACGGTCTTTCCTTGATAAATTATTTAATTTCAAAAAGAAAAACATAAACTCTTGGAGAACATACTCTAGCACGTTGACAGCTTCTTGCAATACAAAATAATGTTAACACGTGTATGAAGACCAACAAGAAATGGTTTGGAAATGGCAACTGTAAACAAGACGGAACAATTAAACTTGGAGAACTAGAAAGATTCTTCTTGGAGATACCAGAAAATAAAAAGTGCACTGACATTTAGTACCATCTAGAGTTCATGTAAATAATTAATATGGCACGGAAGCAAAAAAACTAAAGAGCTTATTTCCATTGTCTTATCTGCGTGCATACAGATGCAGCAAAAGAGTACAAAAGTAATATATATTCTGACTATGAGCAATATCGGAAGAAATGTGTTATGAATACGTAATCCTCGCGTTCTTTAAAGGAGAAAATATAAGAATTCTTTATGAAAAATGATTTACACACTGAAATAAAACCTATTATTTGTTTGCCGAATAATGCATGAAATCATTTACGGTATCTTTAATTAAGGGATTATTATTTTCCCAAACTATTTTAAAGTTATTCATTTAAGACACAATATAACTAAATATGTCCACCGCTGTGGTCTCGAGGTAGCGTGCTGCCCTGTCACGCAGCGGGCCCGGGTTCGATTCCCGGTCAGGACAGGCTCCTGGGTGAGGTTTTTTTCGGGGTTCTTCCTCGCCTGTAAGACAAATGTCAGGAAGCTTAGGGCCCAACGGTCACCGAAAATCATCCGGCCATCATCATCATCGTTATAATTATCATCATCACCCTCACCAGTGTGGAAAGCAACGGGAAGCTACCACACCTATAATTCCCTAGTAAAGCTGCAAAGTATAGCATGAAAATGTTATGATTGCAGTGAAAGACCTGCCCTCGGGCAGAATTAATATGGATGGAAGGATAACTAAATATATGTTAAAAATTTAGCATGGGACGCCTAATACAGTATAGTATTAAGTAATATTTAATAGGCACATATTACAACTTTGGGTAAAAGAAATTGGTAATATATATATATATATATATATATATATATAAGGACTTTATTAGACTAAAAGTAAGATGCATACAATGTTATTTACAAATATGGGTCGCACGGGCAGTAAGCCGTTCGTGCTGTTGACAGTCCGTTACAATAACTTGATGTTTGGTAATAATATACTTAAAACAAAAAAAGAAAACACAATATTACAATTAGATAACAATACAATTACATTATACATTAACTTAGTTATGTAGAATTATTAAGAATTAATGGTATTGCAATTACTTACTTACTTACTTACTCACTGGCACTATCGAACCCGTAGGTTCATGGCCGCACGGACATAAGCTCTCCATACATCCCTATCCTGAGCTAATGCTTTCCAATCATTCCCTGCATAATCTACTTCCCTCAAATCATAGTTAATGTTATTCTCCCACCTCATTCTTGGTCTACCAACTGGGCGTTTTCCCTCTGGCTTTCCTACAAGAAGCTTCCATGCACGTCTTTCATTCCCCATACGCGCAACATGTCCTGCCCATCGCAGTCTACGAGACTTAACTGTTCTTATTATATCTGGCTTCCTATAAAGACCATGTAGTTCATTGTTATGTAGTCTTCTCCATTCACCTGTCTGTTCATCTCTCTTTGGTCCAAAAATTTTCCTAAGTACTTTATTCTCAAATACTCGTAATCTCCTTTCCTCCCTTAAAGTAAGAGTCCATGTTTCGCACCCATATAATATAACTGGTAGAATAATAGTTTTATATATTTTCAGTTTAACGTTTTTTGAAAGGAGTTGGGACATCAAGAGTCTCTGCAATGCATAATAGCATGCATTTCCAGAATTGAGCCTATGTTTAATTTCTTTGAGCATCTCATTCCTATTTGTGATTATTGTTCCTAGGTATTTGAATTCAGCCACTTCCTCAAAATTTCCCTCATTTGTCATTAGCTGTCCATTTCCATTATATAATGAATTTCTACGTGTGACCATATATTTAGTTTTATTGATATTTACTTCCAGTCCTAATTTCTTAGTGTTACTCAATAGTGTGTGCGTGTTGTTCTTTAGTATCTCCTCGCTATCGGCCAATAGTACTACATCATCAGCATAAACTAACAGCTTATTAATACCATTGAGTTGTAAGCCTTCCTCATTCTCTAAAGATTTAATGGCATGCTCTAGTACAAAATTAAATAGTAGAGGAGATAGTGCATCTCCTTGCTTCAACCCATTCTGGATTTCAAAAGTGTCTGAAAACTGTTTGCCTACACGCACCCTACTCTTTGTGCCATTTAGACACATTCGTATAAGTCTAACTAACTTTTTAGGAATTCCGAACTCCAGCAGGATACTATATAACTTCTCCCTCTTAATTGAATCATATGCTTTTTTGAAGTCTACATATAGTTGATGTACAGTACCATTATATTCCCATTTCTTTTCTAAAATCTGTCTTATACTAAAAATCTGATCTGTTGTAGACCTGTTTCTTCTAAATGCACATTGATGATCTCCTAGAATGTCATCAATATAGGGAGTAAGTCTGCTTACTAATATATTTGTTAGAATTTTGTACGAAGTTGAAAGTAATGAGATGCCCCTGTAGTTGTTGCAATCAGTTTTATCTCCTTTCTTATAAATTGGTACGATAATTGATTCCTTCCATTCATCTGGAAGAGCTTCTTTTTCCCAAATCATACTAAGCAACCAGCGTATCTTGTCCATCAATTTTTCTCCCCCTGATTTTATCAGTTCTGCTGGGATCTCATCTGAACCTGATGCTTTATACATCTTCAATTTTCAATCGCCATTTCAACCTCTAATGCACTTGGTTCTGCCACTAGCATTTCTGCTGTCTGTAAATTATCCTCCTCAATGTCCTGTTCTGTATGTACATTTAATAGCTGATTAAAGTAACTTTTCCATCTATTTAATATACTCCTGGAATCTGCAATCATATCCCCATTTTCATTCCGAATTATGTTTGTTCTAGCCTGAAACCCTTTCTTCTCTATACTAATTCCCTGATATAATTCTCTAATGTTCCTATTTTTTGCATTCATTTCAAGATCATTAATCTTCTCTCTCAAATATTCCCTCTTTTTACTCTTTAGTAACTTGGTGGTTTCCCGTCTAATACTACCCAATTGCTCTAAATTTACCTCATTTGGCTCGTGTAACCATTTCATTTTTGCTAGCTTTCTTTTCTTTACAATGTCGGCACATTCCTCATCAAACCATTTCTTGTTTTGCCTCTTTTTTAAACAACCAATGCTTTCTGATGCTGACAATTTAATAGTATCTCTTATAGCCTCCCATTCTTTATTTATATCAGTTTCTTCTTCGTTTGCCACATTGTCATCTGAAGATTCCAGTACTTCAAATCTATTAGCAATTTTGATTTGGTATTCTTGCCGCATTTCATCATTTTTCAAGTTTTTTAATTCATATTTTACAGAATCATCTTTAGCGTTTGTTCCTCTCATAAGCGATAGCCGTTGTCTGATTTTCACTCTGACCAGATGATGATCCGAATTGCAGTCTGTCCCCTCTAACTGATCTAACATCAATGATGCTACTGTGCCAGCGTTTATCCACTAATACATGATCTATCTGGTTCCGAGTTTCTCCATCTGGGGACGTCCAGGTGTATTTATGAATATCCTTATGCTGAAATGTTGTGCTCTTAACAATGAGATTCTTTGATGTGGCAAATGTGACTAATCTAACCCCGTTGTCGTTACTATCTTCATGAAGACTGAATTTGCCTATTGTTGGTTTGAATATATCTTCCCGCCCCACTTTTGCATTAAAATCTCCTAAGACAATTTTCATATGATATCGTGAAAGGCTATCAAATAAGCATTCTAATTCTTCATAGAACTCATCCTTGATCTTGTCATCTTTATCTTCTGTAGGAGCATGTACATTTACAATTATAAAATCATGTCGTTTACCCTTTAGAATTATGTATGATATCCTATCACTAACAAACTTAATATCTCGGATAGCAGATAGGATCCTCCTTCTGACTAAAAAACCCGTTCCAAATGCAGGTCTTTCTGCACCCCCGTAGTATAATGTAAAGCTTCCTGATTCCTGACTACCTTCTCCTGGGCACCTAACTTCCTGTAGAGCGACTATATCTAAGGGCGATTTATCTAACTCCCGCGTTAATATCTCTAGTGCCCCGCTATTGTATAAAGTCCTAACATTCCATGTTCCTAGGAACATGTCCCTGTGTTTGAGCATTTGGAATGGGTTCCCTGAAGTAGTTCCCGCCCGGAGAACCGAATGGGGGACAATTTGACCTCCGGAAAATTTTACCCCAGTTGAACCCATGTCCGCATTTCTTGACGGTTGTATTTTTACGGTGAAAGATCGTCACTCTTTCGACCAAGGTACTTTTTTCGTGTGGCTTATCACCTTCGACCAGTCGGGCATGGGTAACCCTATCGGTAGCAATGCTACCGCCGGCATAGCTCTCAGGATCATTTAAGCACGCAAAGCCACTCCACCACGACAAGGTAAAGATACCATGAAGGGATGGTATTGCAATTTGTTAACATATTTATTTATTCATGAATGAGTGTGTTCTTATTTTCGCGTTTTGTCCAGAAATCTACCCAATCACTGAGATTAACCTACCGCTGTCTTTCTAATGTATTACAGTCGGCCTCGCGCTGGTTGCGTTTCCTGATGAAGACAGCGAATCAGAAGGGGGAATAAGTCAGTGACGTAATGTGAACGGAGGAAATAGTAACACTGACATTGACGTGTCCTTGCCCGGCTGCTGGTTGTGGTGAGCACGAACATAGTACGTATAGCATACGCCTTTAAGGTTATTATTTAACCGGTCTAGCAGTAGTTAGTGCATTTATTATATCAAGACGCTCTTTAACAGCTCATGTCACAAGCATCATATTTCCAATCTGGACGTGAAAAGGCCAAACATATGTGTTCAGCGCCCTCTTTCTTCGGGCGTGAGATTCTTTTTTGTGCTGATAAATCTACGACAGGGTTAACTTCCCTTCCAAATTGTAGCAGAAATAACTGCACTAATTAATTTTATTATTAAACATGATTATTAAATATGTTGCTACACTGTCCAAAAAAGGTATCGTGAGAACCTTTTACTCAATCTGTTACGCTTGAGTATATAAAAAGGCATTTCTGTCCACTGTATCTCAAGTTTTCTTTGTAGATGGACACATGTAAGTTAAATTGTTTTACAGCCGGGACTAATTCTTTCTCTAATAATACGGTCTCAGCTGGAGACGAAACGTCCCTTGTCCGGCACTGGAAGTCATCCTTCCAGAGAGATAAATGACGGTCAGTCTTCGGTGTCGAAGACCAGTAGACCGCCTGTTGAGATGGCGACAGTAGCCAAAAACTATGTCCATATGTTTCTGTAAAATAATGACCGATTTCCGGCGTCATTAGCAAATTCCCACCAGCCGTGTGAAAAACACACCCTGGAAATACATGGACCAATTATTGTCCCGAGATTCTGGTTTCACTATAGCGGGAACCATAATGCCAATTAGAGTCCATACGTAAATATTATTCTGCGAGTTAGGCGTTTTTATATATGTTAATTATATGTTCAGCCAATGAAAATATTGGTTTTGTAAATTGTATTTGTAAGATGGAGTTGGATATATTCCGATATCGTGAAAAGCAGTCTACTCCGGGAAGGATTCCCGAGAGGACCAAAATTAACATAAGACTCCCGCGCAGGATTAATTGTTTGAGTTCCGCGGCAGTGCGGACTCGTATATTTCGCCGGTCGCAGGCAAGCGACCGATTATACACACTAAATGTGTTAGGCCAAGTACGGCAAGTTTTGAAAGTTAATTTTAAAGGCATCAGTGTGCTGGTGTTATATCACACTTTAGGTCGAGTGAAGACCGGTAATTATCAGTGTTTCAAAACGCGAAAGATTCGCCACAGTATTAATAAAATTGGTCCGGTGTCGACCTCCATTAGTTCTTGATATTATTCCGAAGTAAAAATACCGGAATATATCCAAATAAATCTAATGTTCTGGAATTGGAACTGTAACAGTGGATCGCCTTGTGCTACATGTTTAATTAATATATCTATCTATATATATATATATAATTATAATATATATATTTGACATCAGTGTTGTCTTGGTAAGCCTCCGATTGTTACTCAGTGCCCTTAGTTCGCTCCTCGCCTTATTCCACGGTGTGAAAACAATCCACAACCTGAGATATTATATACTTTTTCCCTTGCCCAGGCCTACCCTCTTCGTCCCGTTATAAAATAAAGTCATTTTCAGGATTTCTACGCCCTTAAAAATCTATCGATCAATGACGGATTTGTACCCGCGAACCTCATAACCAGAAATGAGCATGGTAATCCCTATTCCACCAATGCCGAATTTTAACATCATAAAATTCCTGAGTGTGGCTTCCTTGGAGAGAAGTGAAGCATTGGGTCCCTTTTAATGAGTTAACAATATGCAAAGAATCACAATCATGAAATAAGGGTTCTTTCAAGTTCAGATTTGGAATCACGTTCAGATTTGGAATTTGGAATGACAGAGTTGTGAAAGAAGCGGCGTTAGATTAAAGAT